>DWNJ01001507.1:0-11926 GCA_018250275.1 Udranomia eurus
GTATACTATATTTTTATAATAATTATTATTTAACACCTTAGTACATGAATATACTGCGCTTTCTTTAAATGTGAAGAGCAGAACAAGGGGACCTTTTAAGAATATGTGAATGGGAGCCCTCACTAAAGTTGAACTTTAATTCTTAAGTTGAATTTGTTGAATGATGATATTAAGCAGGTTTATACAACATACTTTGTCGAGAAATTTAATACTTATAATAGCAAATTTATTATTACACCTAGTTACCACCAAAGAAACATGTTTATAATTTAAATCTAAAATTAATTTACTTGCCCATTATATTGTATTTTTATCTCAAAATTATTCATGAATACTTTATGATACTAGAAATTTAGAAATCTTAAATAACATATAATCTTCATAGTAAACTTTACTTTTAATCGTTTGAAACATTAAATTCAAAGATTAATTGTAAAAAACATGTGAAAAAAATATTTTACAGACTATCATACTTATTCAATCTGCAATAAAAAGAATGAGGATAGATTTGAGAAGTTCGAAAATGACTTGATCGTTCAATTCGCGTGTCTATCCGGAACTGAATCCATTTTCCGCTGAAAGCCATTCAAATAAACTCGAGTTATGCTCCCCAAAGTTTTTCGTTCAGAGCCGCTCGACCGATTAGATTTTCTTCATAAATGCCGGCCTCTTAGAATCTCTTAGAACTTTACTCGCGAAATATTTTCAAAACATTGACATGCTTGACGTTTTTATAAATGCTCACTTTGCTGACGTACGCAAGTTATTATATAATTCGTTCGTTGTAGATACTTTTCATAAATGAATAATAAACATTATTGATATGCATTTTATTCGTCAGTATTTAAGATGAGACGAAGATACTTAAAATGTTTATAAAGTGATGTGTGCTTTACTTCAGCAAACATCAACAATCTAATTACACATCTGCGGAAATATAAATTATTTTGTATAGTAATGTATTTATTTTTATAGCACATTACATTTAAACAAATAATACAACATTATGTAACAGATGGGCACGTAATTTTTGTTATCCGAATATGGTGCGGCAATTAAAATTATTTTCTTACTACATACATTAAAATTAGGTTGTTTGTTTCTTATTTTCCGTGAATTCATCGAATCTGGGGCCTTGGTTGTAACAAATGTAAATTATCGTATACTCGTATTTTTAATACAGTATATGTGTCACACTTACTCCAAGATAAATGTCGGTGTGAAGATGAAGGCGAAGAAAATGTTGACATATCCTTCCATTTCAAAAGAGACAGAGATAAAATAGGAGAGAAAAGAAGAGAACAGAGTGTAGGGAGAGCCCGGCGTGTGCTCTTATTGGTAGTGTGGCTGATAATCTATCATAAGACACACGCGGCTCTCCCTGCCTCCTATCCGCTGGAAGAATACACAAGAATACGACGGACGAAGAGTGGCTAGACGGACACGAGACAGGAAGTTAATTTTTACAAATTCCAAAATTGCATGACACTATACGTGAATACATACGAAAGTTTCGTGTGTATTCACGAATAGTGTTTTGATGTTATTAACAAGATGCTGCGCTGTCTTAACGTAAGTAGGGTTGCCAAAAACTACTTTGCCGACGCCCGACTAAAAACGAGAAAACCCGGGCTAGTGACAGCCCTATCTACTCGTAATGTGTCTACGTGTAATCATTTATTATTATTAGTTTCCCTGTTTTATTTATAAGCTTAATTTTTTTACTGTAATTTAATATAATTGAGACCATTCATCATTAAATCATGCAAATTAACCAAAACTCATAAAGCCGCCATTATAATGATTTACAACTGAAAGCTCACAATATACACTTTCCATTATTACGGCGTGAGCTCTTCAATAAATTTTGCGTTTGTTGATATTAAGCACTTATTCACACACCCAGGTCGCGAGACCTTCCTAATAGGATTATAAACGCAGATACATAACAGTGAAAGACCTCCTTATAAAATAACAATGTGAATTCAATTTGTTTTACTTTGACTCTTACGTTTATTTTTGCGGTGTGATATATTTTAATTATATATCTACACTATGTACCTATGTAACAATTATATATTTGGTAATGAAGAAGGGTTTAAATTACTCTTTCTTTCGTTTCCTTAGTCAATACAAGAAAAATATATTATGATTGATACCGATAAATCATATAAAACCATCGAAGTGGAATTGTTTTCCTAGTATACTCGTTTTGTGGTGGTATTATTTTATGTTTCTGTATGTGCATTCTTGCACATACAGAAACATAAAATAACACCAATATAATAAAATGAAATGCAAAATAAATTAAAACAACAACTCCAAATAAAAGCGTCTTAGTTCTCTAAAGTTAAATAATCTTGTCACATCCAAATCAACTCAAAAAGAATCAAACGTTCTTATTCATTATAAGGTATACAAATACAATACAAAATCAATGAACATCATATACAATTCCATTAGTCAATGGTCATCGGCTTTTAACACCGTACTCTCTCAAACCAAAACACGATGGCGCTCTACTTCTATATTAGGAAGAATTTACTATGATGGTACCCATCTATGATACCCTAGTCGTCGTAGGTACTCTGGTACGGTACCAGAGCAGTCGCAGGTACTCCCATTGTCATGAGTCAGCAATTAATAGTTCCTCCAACAAAAAAGTGAACAATCAATTACCGCCTATTATGAGAATGTATGAATAAAACATTAGAGCAGCAGTATTCATATATTTCAAGCTATAAACTTGCAAAATTCATAAAAGATATTTACCAGTATTTTTTACAGTAACAGTACGTTGTCGATTAAGCGAAATTGCAAATTTTGCAATTACTGGCGATTGTATTAATTCAAATCACACGGTGGCGGCGCGCCAAATTATGTCGCAGCCCGCGTACGCCCAGCTAGCTAGCCAATTAGGAAATTCATTTTATATTACTGGCATACTAAAACTCTACTTTATATAGACAGTATCGTCATCAGTAATGAATCAATTCTCCAACTTCTAGGAGTCTACTCTCAGAATTACAAAAAGCCGATTGCCCATAGATTCGTCTTCAAATGGTTTATTTAGAACCGTAATAGACCGTTGGCTAATAGACTATTTTTTTTTATAACTGGGAGGTAGCAAACGAGAATGCAGCCCACCTGGTAAGTGGTCACACCCACCCATGGACATCTGTAATCAACCAAGACAGAATGTGTTATGTCCGTCATTAATAAGCTTAGTTTAGGTTCGCTTAGTTTCTTAAGTGGGCTAAAATATCTACATATATTAAGTCCTCCACATATTAATTAAATAAATTTAAAAAATATATATATAATCTGTAAAAAATAAAGAGGCTGGTGTTATTTAAAAACTTCAACTACAAGAGAAACCATTTACAATCACATGATCGGTAAAACGGATCCAGAGAAGCATTAGTTTGCGGTTTCGCTAATTCGCATATATCGGATATTCTCGCCGCAGAGAGGCAGCATATATGTTCAAGGTAACAATGTGGGGCCAAATTTTGATCTGGATATCTCGATTTTCGTACGCTTTGTGCATTCGTAGCCCCGGCTGGGGCTCCGCTAATGGGGTATCGTGAAAATCTCGGATTTCACGTGTATTATCTGAGATATCCCTGCCTGTTTCAGCTTCGGGCTCCACCTCTGCTCTCAACTTGTGCGCCCTTTGTTCCTTTTTGAAGGATTCAACGCTTTGTTCTGTATTTTCGTAAAATAGTTTTGAAATATCGAAATATATTCTTTCACAAACCGCAAATAAAATGCTTATCGATAAACTAATAGAAATTTGAATGTTATCAATATGCGGAGTTCATCCAATAAAAACGAAGAAAATTGTGGATTTTAAGCTCACTCACAATGAAATTTCTACGTTCATTTACTTAGTTTAGATTTCAAGAGCGTCGTAGATGATATTTGATACTTAGACTTTCTATTATTGCTACTGTTGTTGGCGTCTGCAACAAATTTCCACAACAGCGATGCATGTGTCGAGTGATCAACATGACAAATTCAAAGCATCTCACGAGTGCCGTGAAGACACAGTAATTTGCAGCACGAACTATGAATAAATGAGCGAAACTCAAGATATTGTGTGAAGCGAAATTCCTCGCAAGCCATCTGCGAGAATACTCAGAGGAAATTTCGCTTTCCGCTGAATTTCGCTGCGACGTTTTGATGAAGCTCAGGCACAAGAGAAAGGTAATATTGTGCAATCAAGAAGCAAACTTACAGCACATGCTATTTAGTGCCAGGGTACGTTAAAACAACAAAGCAGCTTTTGTAAAATATAGCGAAGATGCAAGTGATTAAGGCATGCCTCTCCGCCTCTTCTCTACACTAAGGTATTTACACTAACACTCGAGTAATTTACACTAACTTTAGAGGCTCATCGTTTTACAGAAAGCTTTCAACTTATCTTTTTGTTGATATCAATTCGACATCGTTTTGATGAATACTACCATATTAATGAATTTGGAAACTCACATTGCAACTATAGTTCGATATATTGGACCGTCCGTGCAAAAAATTGTGCAGCAGTTTCTATTTTGCAAGACCGTAATGATGTGTACCATATTTTGTTCCTTATCACTAACGCATATGGCACGGTAAGAATTTGAGATAAATATAAATTGCATACCCAGAGTAAACTACGTAAAAAATACGTAAAGATTTCAACTGCATTTTATTTTCCTTCTTTTAATCATGTATAATAATAAAAAAACGAACAAAATTATAAATTGAACAATATTTTTGATAAATAAGTACTTAGAATAGAATGATTAATATAAATATAGGTAAGATAGCGTAAGAAAAATCGGTTTGAATGCGCATTTGGGTGACGTGATGAAATTATACTCGGTACGAAGTGGCTCCAAGTTGGCGCCTAGTTACTTATGCCAAACTGCAGGATATAAATGGTATGTATTTCCATAAGCCATCTCATTACCATACTATCTAGTAAAAGCATTTTAACCGGAAGAGATGTAACAACAGTGCATTCCGAACTCTACGATACAACTGTATAAATATTTTAAAATCTATTATTAAGCCTCGGCTAAGTGTGTCCTGACTACACCCTTTCGAACACAGCAGCAAGAACACCACTGTTATGAGGCAGAAATAGGTGTGGTGCCTCCCGGAGTCCAACCGTAAAAGGTTCTACCACCTTAAAAAATTGAAAATCGTAATGAAATTAAACAAATAAATAGAAAGTACACAAATACATTGTGCAGCTACTCGCGTACATCTCGTGCACTTAAAAAATGCACGCC
This sequence comes from Udranomia eurus, assembly GCA_018250275.1. Classification (NCBI taxonomy): domain Eukaryota; kingdom Metazoa; phylum Arthropoda; class Insecta; order Lepidoptera; family Hesperiidae; genus Udranomia; species Udranomia eurus. The sequence continues at coordinate 5,283 of DWNJ01001507.1, forward strand.
CATCCAAAGTCTTTACCCACACATGAAACTTTTAATAAGCCCATAATATTTCGGTAAAAAGTTAAATGACGCAAACTGACAGTTTTTTGACCAACCAGTGCATAAGTTAGTTGACAAGCTATACAATTGGTACATCCAGTGACAGTGACAGATCGCCCTATATATATATAATTGACCAATGAGTTCACGGACAACACTGAGTTTAAAGAAAAATAGCCTACACATACTAGTAAAGAGTTGTAATAAATATACCCTTTCACACATTAAAATAATTTTGTTTAGTGGAGGGGCGAGCATTTTTAGACTTAAAGATCTCTACGTAGCTATTAAACACATTATACCGAGATTGAAGACACGTTGCGTAACACTCGAGGCTTCGCTCATAATACAATTAACTATTCGTATTCTCGGAAGTACATAAGAGGTTTAAGAGTCGATTCGCAAATGCTTAATTAATTTAATGTTCCATTTTGGGTTTCAGGTTATTATATATAAAGTTGTTATTAAATGATTTAAATCGTAATTTTACCTCGAAAACAACCTTTGGCCCGTTTAGTTTAGTTAACATACTTCTGTTACTTCAAAAAAAAGATTTGTAGGCAAAGTAAGCAATATTCAAATGTACTTATTGTTTCCCTTCCATTCAGAATATTAATGAATGAATAAAAAATAGGTAAATTACGAGACAGGTCTCATAAATAGACTATCGAGGTGAGTATAGATATAGTATATAGAGTATATACCCGTATACCCGCATGATATCTGGCCTATTTTTTATTTAAAACATATCAGAAAGATTCAGAAAATTCCATTATAACTATTATTCTAAAATCCAAATCCAAAAAATAAATAGAAAGAATACTATAAAAGCTGACGAGGCTCAATAAGGACTCAAGCACGACTCGTTGTATCAGGCGAATCGAGACTAAGAAACGATTCGAGCTGAGTTCACGTTCCGTTGTTCTGTTCGCAGTGCAGTCCTCGATATAGTTTTATTATAATGTGACGAATCTCAAAAATAGACGATCGAGGCGAATCCCATTCGCCAGCAGGAATATCAGAAACGAGATATCTTAGCTGTTTTCTATTGCAAAGAAAGATATTATTCGTAATTCAACGAATAGATATAAAAAATACTTAAAAATATGACGATGCTCAATAAGGATTCAAGCACTACTCGTCGTATCAGACGACTCGAGATTACGAAACGATTCGAGCAGAACTCACGTTCCGTCGTTCCGTTCGCTGAGTGCGGTCCTCGATGTAATTTTATTGTAATATGACGAGTCTCATATATAGTGTGCCGAAGCAAGTATTATACGCCAGCAAGAATATCTGCAACGTGATGTCTTGGCTGTTTTCTAGCTGCGAGTTTTTGTTGAATACCAAGGGAAATTGTAATAAGTTTGAAACACATATTAGAGGAATATACCATTGGTGTTAAACATGCCATTATTATTTTTTCTAAAATGAAGTAATAAAATGCCCTTGTTCAAGTTTTATTTTATATAAAAAAATCATAATCAACATAATAACATTAACATAATCAAAAAATTTAAAGGTTAGGTATAAAACTTAGGTATAAAAATATAGAAAAGAATCCACCTTTCGTTTTAAATAACTTAACAGTATATTAGACTTTGAACACGTGTTTTTGAATCATAACTTATGAGTATATTAATATTTAGTGTTCTTACAAAGTACAATAAAGGTAAGTAATATAGTAAAGAATTCGCCATACGTCTTCCCGTGTATTAAAGCTCACGTTAGTAATTAAAAGACTCGAGTTCTCGCAACACTAATAGACGCAGTGCAAGTTAAGGAGCTTCACTTATGAGAGAGAAGGAATTTACTCCTCGCTTAGCTTAAATTGTACTGAAAGCATTCCTAGAAATAGCTGTTTTCATAAATTACGTTGTTTGCAACTTGCACTAACTATTTCAGTGTTTGGTGTGAAGCGAGATTCCATTAGATTAGGAAATTACGCAAAATCCGTATCACGTCTTACCACGATTGATTGACTCAGAGGGTGCACGTGTATTACCGGTATGACCAAGTCGTTTATCAAAGCATGATAGACAAACTCCGGGACTACTAATTTTACTAATGTAAAAATAAGGTATAATAAGGATTAAAGATACTTATCATTCCGATAAACATTTAACCGGGAAAAACCCGGTTTATATGTTCGTAGAAAAACATCAAATTTTTCTTTACTATTAAGAAATACTTTGACGATTATCATGGCACAACACACGCGCTGCGATACGTATTACAGTTTTCATACAATTTTTTTTTGTCCTCATTAGTAACTCTGACGAAGTGGCGTTAATATTCAACGCTTTTATTATCGCAGGCATGCAGTCATATCCGTTACATAAATATTAACTACGAAACCGTACTGGCCGGCTGAAATGACTTTTCACCTCCTCTTGTACAAAAAACGCGAGAACCCCACTCATATTTTGTACCCACGCGATTATCATCAATTTAGATACACTAACCTAAGATTGACTGGTAACTTACGTCGTGGTAATGTTTCAGGGATAGTCCGCTTTCTATACTAGTAAAAAAAATTAAGGATTTAATATTTTTTCCAAATTTTAAGCGGTTTTTTGAATGAAATTAAAGCTTAATGAACAAGCTATCTGGTCCATACGGTGAATTTGTCGGAAAAGAAAATTCCATGGCTATCGACCAAGAATAACAACCGAAATATTTTAAAGAAAAAATCTCCACACTATTTACAGGATTGAGATGTACATATTGCTTTGAAATTTCTTACATCTCAAGATCTCAAAACTAGAAACTTCATGCTTTAAATTGATGTTTTTGATTGATGTTTTTACAACTACAATACGACCAATAGCTGTATTTCTGTCAATATTTTGACGAAGAAACAGCTATTCGAAAATTCGCTAACATTTGGAAAAACATTGTGATCCTTATATTTTTCCCCTAGTGTCTGTGTGTCTGTCCACATATCTGTACTTTATTTTGTATGATATATTTTCACTAGAGTACAGCAGCAAACTTGATGCCTCCGGAGTCGAATCACGAAATGAACCTTTAAAGAAGATTTAGAAGATACACAGCACTAAGGTTGACTGTTAGCGAGTGCTTCATGCATTAAGTCCGCCGTGGTAACCCGTATGGTGCAATCGTTATTACATATTTGAAGTGTCCCGGGTTTGATATCCAGCGAAGCCGATATGTTTATGAAGAGTTATAATTTCTACTCTCGGTCTTGGTTGGTGTTGGCTTGTCGTGATGAAATACTTTTCTATGTATCGAGTAGTAGCGTGTGTACGTTCGTGCCAAGACAACAATAAGTTAACTGCGACGTGCGTATGAATACCTGCCTTCGGCATGCGATTGTTCGGGCATGTAAATTTTTATGTTTTACTAGGTAGTCATTATTTTTTCTTATTTAAATTACATATAGAATAGCTAAAAACCCGTTTAAAATATTAACTCACCCTGGAGTCGCTTGAATGGGATCTAGAGGTCCTTCACAATTACTAATCACAAAACTTGTAGAGTTGAGTCGATATTCCTACTTGAATACATAAATAATTATTCGCAATATGTCGAAATACTCTAATTATAAAATAGACAAAACGGATTGATCATTATTATTCACAACACGCCGATAACTATTAGGGTTGTATAAATCAATTAATATACTGTTTCTTCGGCGTCAGCAATCGAATTGATTCAGTTAGAGATTTCAAACTGTGCCGGCCTGCGGGCTTGCCGTGGAATAAATGCAGACTCATCACTCCAGGAAGCGAATCGACAACGAATATTGATTTTCAACAAGTTTATCAATAGTTTTTGCGTTTAGTCAGCTCTTTAAAAATTTTGTTTGTCAATTAATTGCTTTTGACGTTAACGTAATGAGTCGACAACATTTAAAAACATATATTGTTTTGTATATTATCGTACCGTATGTCGGATAATTTAGTATTTTAATTTACTCCTATTTTCAACGGAGTCCGATAACACTTTCAATATTCCATCTATGATACTATTTATATTAAATGATTTCTAAAGGCAACTATGCATCTGGACGTCTACATCACTTACTACAATAGAAGTTCCGGGCGTAGACTATGCGGGAGGAGAACCTCTTATTATTCATAGTCTAAGACAAGTACTCCTGTGCAGCAAACTGCAGTGTTACAACGGATTGAGATGTCAAATACTGCGCACGTGCCAGGAATCCGGGAAGCGACGCTCAACGCGATGAAATTGCCACCTTCGCGCCCCAACTTGAAGATGAAATTGCTCCATATGAATGCTCCAACTCGACTATGAAATTGCCAGCATCGTTGCGCTGCAGTGAAATCACCTTATTTGGCACGTCCCGACAAAGCAATATTCCGCTATCGGAGAAACTATATTTCATTTTTAAAATAAATAGCAGCTAGTGCAGGCTTCATCTGCCATACAGTGATTCCGAGTAAAATAAATGTTATACAGACAGGATTTACTTCAAAATGTTTATGCTACTTCGAATATAGCTTTCGAGTGATTTTCATATGCATATTATTTTTATTTTCCATTACTTTTCTGATACAAGTTTCATCATTTGCTTCTACGACGTAGGTGTATTCGAACATGACGCGAGCTTCGGCGGGTCTAAGGACTATTATCTATGACTGAGACCCGATTGCTTATCGCGCCCTCCGTAGCACTGAAGGGGGCATGTTACAGCTCGCACACGTCCAACTTGTGATCACGCACGATGTGGCTTGATTTGATCGATCTAAGTCTAAACTAATTTGGCATGAAAGCTTTCTATGCCTCCTCTTCACAATCAAAATCAACGACTTTAATACCATGTGACGCGCCTGAAACCTCGTATCGGAATCAACACCAAATTCTCGTCTTGTTTTACACTATCCAAAGCATTATCATGTAGTTCAATCTCATTTGTCAACTATTCCTCATTTGTCCGCACGTCCAGCGTTTAACGCGACGTAATTAATTATACAGCCCTCGGGCGTGTCGTTCCAATTATCACCGGACCCCATTGTGGTCTCAGAGGTCATAATTCCATTGTCCCATTCAGCAAGAGCTGGAGACCGAATGTAACTGGATATATCATCCATTGTCGGTGCCCCTTTGTGACGCCTTGTGCCCGTTAAATTTTTTGTAGCTCAACAATAGCGGGGTTTACGTCAACGTAGATACGAGGTGGTTATAGACGACTGTCTTTTAAATGCCCCGGGTTGGTTGAAGTATCTGTTAATATTGGAATTACGATTGAGATATTAAATTATTGGTGTCTATTGTCTTCCCAACATAGTCAGAATGAACGACAAAATATTTGCTTTAATTACACCTTCTTCTACTACTTCTGATACCGATAGATATCTTAGATCGAAGATTCCTATCAGTTAGGATTCCATGTAGAATGCTAGAATGCTGGCACATTCTTTAAAATGGTCATCATAATGAGTCCCTTTCATCATCCTATGGAACCCATCCTGTATCATTAACATTATGCAAAGGAACAATGTCACATTCAATTAATTTCATTTAATTAATAAATTATAAAATTATGAAGTCGCAATCAATGCAAGCTAGTGGAAAAGGAAATCCGTGAAAGTTAATAAATGTTAGCTAACTTTTAAACGAATGTTGTCGGCGATAGAGAGGTAAATAATGAAATTTCCGATCACAGCGAGGCGTACGGAAAGGTGTTAAAGTGCTTAATGGAAAGCGCTTAATAGCGTTCAACAGAAATAGCTGTCGTACAATCGACTGCAAAGTTTCCGGGAAATGAGAAATTGTACAACATTTTCCCGACAAACTGTTCGTAATAATCAACAACGTCGGGCCCAATCCGTTCCTAGAATGTCTCAAGGTCTTTAGGATCAGAGTATCCACAACTGCTACCTGTTTTATTGCGGACATTTCTCTCTGTTGATGACGTTGACGCGTGGCGGTATCATCTTCTGCCTAATAGCGACGGTATGCTATATCTTAGTTCATAGGGGTTTCTTGACGGTTTTTTTTAACATCTGTGGACTTATGGTGAATTGAAATATCAATGGTATTTTCGCTCCTTGGACGTTTTTCGTATGGACTTTGGATATTACACTGATGATGAAGGAGTCGTGAAATGGAAAGTAGAATCGAAAACGGCTTAAGTTTAGGTATAGGTATATATATTATATAGGTGCGCGTGTAATATATTTCTTGTATAAAGAAGAATCCTAGTAAAAAGTTGTTGCATTATTCAAAACCTATACCCAGTACATTGTACGTCTCAGCTGAGCTCTAGGTTTACGGACGTCAAGGCGCAGGTGCTGTTCCAAGACGTTCGGATCCGGCCTCTTACGAGATTAGGCTTCTTAAATCTAAACAGACACTAAGATACTAAGCTAAGTCTTAAGCCTAGATGCTGGAAAATTACGTCGGGATAGGAAAAAATCTTCATTATACAGTATCAGCTTATTTTTAAAGGTCAGCTTCGTTACTTTTAATTTTAGATATTAGGGTTTTTTTATAGTTTTGATGTAGCAAACGAGCAAGCAGTCCACTAGATGGTAAGTGGTCACTGTACCACTCACCACTCGCCCATGGACATCTGTAATCAACCCAAGACAGAATCGAAGTTTTTTCTTAGGTCG
>DWNJ01001508.1:0-11925 GCA_018250275.1 Udranomia eurus
TTAGGTATTAAAAATAAGTACTACAACTAGATTTTTCATCAACAATTTTTGGCAACAAGTTTAAACATTCATAAGATATTTATTACATTATGTTTGGTCGTTAGGTAATTGTTTTAAATTAATGTTTTATGGCCACACTATTATATTATATCGCTTATGTAAATGGGTGGTGCTTGTAAACTGTCATTTAATTCTATTCGTATTCGTGTCGTATTCGTGTAACGCAGGTCGCGTTACAAGAATACGCAAAGAAAACCTCTAGTTTAGTGGCCACACTGTCATATCCCTACTCTGAAAGGGCGATACTTGTGAATGACAAATTATAAGAACTCGTAGAGCACGAAATTGCTCCTCGGTAAGGAAAAAATTATTGAATTTCGCCATTTTTTATTAATGCCGCCCTTATTACTGAGAAATTCGAAACCTCCATCTTATTTCTGTAAGAAGCCTCGTCGGACAATCTGAGATGATTAATTGTGGAATTTCGTCCAATTCGCTTAGAGAAATATTGAATTTTATAATTATATAAGCGAATTGTAAGTAGTGGGTACTAAACATAATGGTAGTTATTAAGAGGATATAAATCAATATAATTATTAAAATTGTCATCATTTAAAAAAAAAGCACACTTAATATGGCAGCTTTATCGTCACACACATCGATGTTACACCTACCTGTTAAGACCTATTCACCGTTTGCTTCTTTGGCAGGAAATCGAGCACTGCTACTACCACGGCACGGTGAAGGACTACCCGGGGGCTTCGGCGGCGTTCCACACGTGCAACGGCGTGTCCGGCGTCATCCACATCGGGAACGAGACCTTCGTCATCCACCCGTTCTACGGCGGCGATCTATCGGTCAGTGATGCATGTCTCTTCGATCTATCATTCGACTATTCTTTTGGTCCCGCTCAGAGATGTTTAGTGATTTTTTTTAGTTTTACAAGTCATTATAAATTTACGTAATCGTCCAATGTCTCTGATTGCGAATGTTAGTCTGTATTTAATTATGTTTTAATAATACGTTTCATATTTGCTTCACGTGTCACATTACTCTATAAGTTATGGTTAAACATCTCTGAGTGGAACTAATTAAGCTTAGTTTTATTCTTGTAAGTATTTGGTAAATAAACCTCGAATTAAGAAAAATATCGGTTCAGATATTATACATTGTTATCCCCGATTACAGTTAAGAGTAAGAATGTCACTTCAGAAAACAAATTCTAAGCGTAATATTCTTCAACTAAGACAAAACCTAACAATGAACGATTGTATATTTCAGTTTAAAGAATGTACCTCTCATATCAGGCATAAATAATAAATATTTGTTTAATTTGTAAATTATCCTTACCCTTGGAATATCGTGGGCTATTTTACCCCTTGCGGTCCCATAAATCATAATACAAAGGCGGCTATACCTCTAAGCTGACGCACCCATATTTTAACCATGCAATCTACCTTAATTTAGTCAGTCCGGTTGTCCCCTAGTTATTTTTTACGCTCCGCCCGTTCTATGTTGTATTAATTATTCGCAAACAAAAGCGTATAATTCGCAAATTATAATTTGCTACCTTACAATGGCAATACGAAACAAAGCTGAAACTTGGTGTTTCATAAAGTAACAACAATCTTATATACAAATCGTAAAGGCATGTAATGATGTATGTACTGTACTCATATGCAATTGGATATTTACATCTGCCAAAGAAAAGCCATTTCTAAAAATGTTTCGATCATCATTATTACACTTTACCTTAAAGACTTAATTCAATTTTAGTTTCTAGAATTAGTGGAAAATATCTCTGTTAAAAGACAATGCAAGATGCATTACAATGTAGCAGAACTTTTAAACTGAGGTCAGTAGTTCACATTACTTAATATTAGGAAAATTACAGATAAACAAATTTTACTTCCTTATCTATGAATTCGTAACGTATTTTTCTCTCCGATGTTAGTTATACAGCCTTAATAAATATAAAAAATACGCAGGGAGAAAATACGAATGAGGGAAAAGAAACCCATAATATCTCAATGCCAATATCGTAATGTCAATAAGATAAATCGGTACAATGTTTACAATTACTTTTAGTCGTTTCAAGTCATTATCAGTATGTTTAACCTCAACATCATCACCACTTTCATTATTGTAATCCTTAAAGTCATCATTGATTTCTTCATTATCATCCTTATCATTATTACCCTCAATATTTTTATTTTCTTCATCTCCATCGGTCTCCAGTTTATATTATCTGCGCTTGTTTACATTCCATTTGCAACGATTCAATTAGGCGCTTGCCGCAACTGTTTATTTATTTGTTTATTGTGAATAAACAATCAAGGTAACAAACGATTAATCTATGTTTGCGGTCTCCCGCAGACTGCGACTGCAAACTCGTGGTCTGCTTTTAAATTGTGTCCGTTTAAGTCTCGTAAACGTAAAATTCGCTGTAATTTTCGCAGGAGTTAGATAGTCAACTACTCACTGTTATACTATACTGGAGAAATGGTTTGCACTTGCTCCCAACAACTCTGTCATTTCAACCATCAGTAAAAATGTTATGAAAATTTATGAAACAAACCTGAACTGAACCATGCTATAAAAAATAAAGAAATATATTTTCAACGCCAAACTATTAATACACTGCTTATACAGATATATTTTACATACAAGCCATTCCAAGCAATTTCCATTAAAATTTACATAAAAAGAATACTAACATATTGTTGTATTATTTTTTAAAAATCTATAAAACTACAGTTTATACTTTTCAATGGATTTGCTGAAAGTGTCAGCGATGATGGACATGTTATGAGAATCATCACTCATGATGATGTATTGGCAAAAATGACGGGAATGTGTGCTGGAAATGACGTGCCATAAATAAATTGAACCAATAATAATATTTTGTTAATGGATATGCGCAAATTAACAGAAACAACTTTCGAATACACAATCAAGGCTTGAGTACTTAGAATTAATGTTGTAAGAAAAAAGTTACTTTGAACTCAACAGTAATCCCTGGTAGAATCTAGAAAGTTACAGCTTTTTGTAGGTACCTCTGGTTCTGCCAGTGCCAGATATAAAGCCGTGGATTATTTTTGGGGAAACCGCTAATTCTCCTTCAGTTAAGTATATATAAATAAAAATCTCTACTTATCCACCACGTTATTGATATGGATAACACTAATGTACGTATTACATTTTAATACAATTTGTAATTTTAGAAGGTGCTACTTTTTTAATAACTATAACTAATTTGTTTTAGATACTTACATTTTACGACAAATAATCTTATTTCATAAGTATTCTTCATTAAACACTAAACACAGAGGGACAAATAGTGTGAGCACACGGAATATTAGTTGAGAATTTTGTACAAATAGGAGAATATTAGTTGGGGATTCGTGCGAATTTGCATTGTTGAGGGTATCTGGAGCGGAGTGTAAACTACTTGTATGGAATGGGATAGTGTGGAATCGTATTGTTCGGATGGAAATTAGGTGAGAACCCCTAATGCTTAGTGTAAAAGCATTTAAATACGAGCACCGGAGTGAGAATTTCTTCTCTTTAGTAAGTTACTATATCTTAAATCGACAGTTTTGATGACAGAATGAAGAACACAAAAATGGTATAAGATAAAAACTAAGAAGTGATGTGACAGTGGATGCACTTTCCGTAATAAAAAGAACTTCGAAGATCGAAGTCTTGGGTTGATTAAAGTCCATGTGCGGCTGACCATCCGGTGGACTGCAAGTTACTGTGCTACCTCAGAGTTATAAAACAATAAATGAAGGGCTTGTATAAAGTGGTTTGTTATTTTAATAAAGAATTGGTTTGTTAAATACTTATAAATCTCCTTATTTTCAAAGTGCATTACATGTAGGTACATGAATATTATATTTTTTATACATATTAGCAGTTAAAAGAAATTAATGTTGAAACACACTAAATCGCCCATATTCGGTACAAGTATGGCCAAGCACTTCCGAGCAACGCCGGGGGCGACCGCCTAGCTATACCTAATGATTATCCGTTCAACTCGGTATCTCGGTGAATGTTTATGCCGCTCACAACAGACAGCCAAGTAGTTAGCACTTTAATTAATTGAAAGCGAATAAGACCGCAGGGCGTGACTAGTGAATTACAGTTCGCTAATATATGCACGAGCTGTGATAGGACGGCACTCAACTGTGTAATACATGTTCTGGTTGTGAAGGAGATTGGGTATTTAAGATAGTTATTAAAGAGTTGGAGGGGATTTCCTGGTGGAGGGAACGGCGAAGGATCAGAGGGATAGGATATGTGTGAAAAATAACCAGATGAATTTACTTCGGGTTTTATTGATGGGGTTTGACAACGTTATAATACATAGAACAAAACAAAATCCAAAATTACATTGACTTCTTATTTCTCAAATTTAAATTCTTATATAAAAAGGAGTTCGGCCTCCTACCACGGCCTGAGGACCTGAAGGCGTTGAAAGCCGATGGGCACTGCCTAATGGAAACGTAATTGAGCGTATTTGTATACTTTATAATAAATAAAAACATTTGATTCTTGATTCTTGAATTGGTATTATCCCAGATTCGTGTCTCGATCAAAGTAATCGTTGTCAGAGTTCATTGTATTCCAATTTCCTTGAGAGGTCGAAGGAGTTACTTCAGTGGCACCAGTCACGTGTGATGAATGCGGGCCGGCCCGCGGCGAGTTCGGTCCAACCAATGTCCATTTGTAACAGGCCTTTACTAAATATCTAATGTTATGCTACTTATGTTGATAACGATAATTTATTTAGTCTATAAAAAATAATGTCTATAATGTAGAAATTATATAAATACTGTCACTAACTTTGTATTTTTTCCTTTTATTATTTTTTAGTAAAGGTCATAGCAAACTTAAAATGTATAATCAATTAAATCTATTTAAAAGATTTAAATTAAACCCATATTGAATCATAAGTAAAAATTAAACGGATATCAATCAACAATAAAATCAACATCAAAATTAATTAATTATTAATTAATGAACATCAAAAGATGATGTTGATTTTATTGTTGATTGTTACACTATCAATATGTTATATCAAAATCACTTAAATTATGGAAATTAAAAATATAACATTAATATTATTCAAGATGACACAACTTCATCATCATAGAATTGTGTCATCATACTTATTATGTATGTATGTAACAGAATAGACGTAATATCCAATTTCTTCGATTTTTAAACTGCCTGTTATTATGTTTTACCACCTAATTGTAATAATTATAATCCAATGTTGTGATCATTTCACCACTCAGTGTCTCATTACCTCACGCACCGTTGAAGTAATTAACGCCTGGGGCCGATTATAACGCAGTTAGGGCGTGCTACTCACACCCCAATTGCAGTCCAGTAGAATTAGCATGTAAATTATGCAAATAATTTTATGTTTATCTACAGCGGTTTGCATTATGATTATTATTTGTAACGAGATTTTTATATATTAAGATCGCCTATGTCCTGCCACATAAACTCATCTATCTTTTAGTCTGTTATGTCTGACAAAGTTACGTCTAAATGAAGATAAACTCGGTTATGGAGGAAGGAAGAAGAAAGGTTCTGTAGAGTCTCTCTTCTTTAGAGAGTCACTTTCTATTGATTGTTTGTATTTTAGTATAATGTTGCAAATGAGGCTATTGCACGGGGTTTCGCTTATTTTTCGCCATCTCGTTTTCACTTCTACAAAATCGGCTGAACTACCAATAAGCTTATGGATATAGATATGTGGTAGTGGTAGCGACTAAAAATATAGGTAGGTATCCTGCGTGTTTTTTAGCGTTTCAAAATTTATTTACCGCTCGGAATCTCATCATGTTACGGGCGATTACAGTTAATTACTGCCCGGAGCGGATTGTAATTCCGTTAGGGGCGTGCGTGCGCCGCCATATTGGATTACGAAGACGATGTTGAGCGAGATTCATTGTACGGCAAGAATCGAGGGTGCGTCGTGCTTTATTCAATTCTTTATTCAATTTACCGAGTGATTGTCTTCAATGTTTAAATTAGTAGCCACTAGCTGCATTGTTATATCACCTTGAGGTCTAAAAATCATGTCTTGTGCGTTCAAATACGTGTTTAAAGGAAATAAAGTGACAGTGAATTTTGGATGTCAATACTGATAATAAAATTAATTAAGGAGGAGGAGGATTATTAAAGTTAATGTATGTGTATGTAGTTTAAGACTTACTAAGGAAAGCGACCATAACTGCTATTGCCATGATCATAATATCATATAAGCTTCATAACTTTTAAGTGCACGTTATTAAATCAGTCCTTTAGTTATCGATATGCGTGTATTTTTAAACTGGAAGATCTATAGTTAAGTATTTTTGAAGTCCTTGTAAGGTTTAACGTTTCCAAAAGTCTCGTCGATATTAACCGCATTATTACGGCGAGATGAGAGATTAATACATCAAGAATATACGCATCTCGCGCAAGATACAACTCAAAAACCACCAAAAACAACGAAAATCTGAAAATCTTTGAAGTTTCATAAAACTTCCTATTCACCGCAAGCTCAACTTAACATCGCAAACGAGAAATATTTGCATCTGACTCAATATATGCGGCGGCCTATAAGCACGGATTATCTCGCGCCCGATAAATGTCCGCTATAAAGGACCGCTGAGGAGACTATTTTTCCCTCGGCGATATTTTTCATCTATATTATCTGATTACTACGACTTTCTATAAAAAAGAGAATTTTTAGAACAGCCTATTTCCCGGGATGACGTGCGCAAGTCTACCTACAGCAGTAACAAATATTTGGAGCTAAATGAAACTTAATAACAACAAAAAATATAACTTTACTGTAAAAATATAAATAACTAATAATGTTCATTATAACTAACATTTAATTTTTTGACATAAATAATAAGTGAACCCATTTTCGAATATCCTGTGTTCGATATTTTCAAGTACTCTATGGGAAAAGTGAAAAAGAGGTTAATTTTTTAATACCTTTCCTTGGCGTTAACCAGGCCTCTGTGACCGCCAAAACCAATAAAAAATATTAAGCAATTCTATTGCACGCTTCTTAAATTTGACAAACACATTGACCGGAAAACCGATATTAAATATAATGAAAAAGTGTATTCATTTTTTGTATATTCCTTGGGGTATCGTTACAAAAATCCATAGCGATTCACAGATATCATGGGGGTAAAACATCATTCCTGGGCAGGGAAAAGAAAGAAATTGTCCTTTCCAGGGCACATCAGCACGTCCGACCTTCGCACGGTGGGAATCACGGTGCGTGACTAGCAACGCGTGGCGCTGAACGCGTCTGACGATGTAAGCACGGATTATCTTGCGCTGACAAATGTCCTTTATGACGGACAGGGATTGGAGAATTTTGCGCTTACTTTATACTCATATTTACGCTCGATTTCACTAGGGACAGGTACTAGCTACGCAAGTCGTGTTCTAGTTTTAAGGTTACGCTGAAAGTGAAGTATTTGTGACGTATTAATTTTCATGTTTTCACTCAACATGTTAAGTCAATATTCAAAGATTTCAATATCACATCTATATCTCTCTGCAAATATACATTATAATCATATTTTCGTTAGTTCAACCCAACAAAGAGGCTATCAACCATACCTTAGCCATATTGAATCACCCCTTATCATTAATTAAGCGTCTATAAGCAATTACACGGCATATTCAATGCCAGTATTACATTAATTTGACACATGTGTTATTACTATAATTGCTGTGACGATATTGGATGCCGACGTGTAACAGACAATATATTAGGTCAATGATTAGATAGTAATCGATAGATAGTTAGCACCATTGCATTGAGAGGCGCGGTTTTGACATGTACACGATGAAGTCGGCAGAGCATATGGAGTAACTATGAGGGTAGAGGGAAGGGCAGTCTCTGTATATGAAAAAGCTTTCGTAAAAAAGTATCGAATGCAATGGGATTCCGGACACTTTTTCTGCACCTGAACATGTGTGTGAATCAGCGATAAATGAAATCTAACTGAAGAAATTGACTGTAGAAAAGCCTTTATTTCACATTTTTGTGTAAGATTTACTTCACTTAGACCTTAGCCTAGACTTTGACCTCAAAAAGTCTTTTTATCCCTATCTCTAAGTATTACACTTAAGATCTGATCTGATATACATAATTGTTAGTTATTTGAATGTAATACGATCATAGTTTATATAGTCATCTTGGTTTATTACTCTCAGTGAAAATGTATTATAGATAACGAAAACCTATTAATTTAATTGCGAAAGAAATGAAAACATCTAAATGTACATGTAATTCTATAAATGTAAAGGCTATAGAACTAAAATTGAATTACGCGTTGTCGAGCCCACCTGTAATTACGGCCTCATGGATTATAATTACGAAATTAACTCCCCGAGAGATTACGGTGCACACAAAGGCGACAATCGTCGATTTATCTTACCCCGGCCATTGTTACCCATTCCCGGGTCGCCGAGGCGGTGGCTGTGTTCATAGGATATTGAGTCCAATTGTGGATGGCGTTGAGACAATGAGGATGAGGGTCGCGAGGCGGAGGTCCATTTTCCCTTTAAATATATCGCGAGGATACACGTTTAAATCGCAGCATTAAGTATCAACGGAGAGGCTGCTTTTAAGGCCCGATGAAAGTGTAGCGCAGGGTTAAAACGATATAATATAATGAAAATATTAAGGGCCTTGAGGATAAATATTAAACCCTTCGAAGTGACAGAGTTGAAACTGCCAGTTGAAGCCTAGTGGTTTTAAAGGAAGAAGAAGATAAAAGTTTGTATCCAACACTACGTTTTGTAAACGCTTAGCGACAAAATCCTTTCCAAGTGCCATCGAACCAATTTACCTTATACACATGGACGTTTTTTCTACTTGGTCTGAAATCACATTTTTTCGAATCTCTACTCCATTCAAGATTTTTCGCAGAAAACACCTTTAGTAGTGTATTTCAGGTTATATTTTGTCTATGAAGCATCGCGATAAGTGCTCGTTGAATAGAACTAACTCGAACATACGAGCGACGTAAGCATCGCTTTTGTAAGAGATTGCGAAGTAAAATAATTTTGCTGAAAATGGATACCTCTTAATTACGTACGTGTTCGAATTTAAAAAGATACTGAATCAACCAATATTCAACAACTAAAACCACCTTCAGAGTTCATTACCTTTCTGTGGATGTTACGTCTCTACAAAATTGAAGATGGTGGTTCAACACCGGAAGCACCTTCGCAACACCTACGAGTATTCTACCAGCAGTCTACCAGCAGTGGCCGGGCGTATTGTTCTGGATTTAAGGCGATTTACCAAATACGCTTGACGTGGCGCTCTTTTGGCTTGAGGAGTGGCAACGCGTCTATTGTCCATCTCAGTTACATTTTTAATTTTGCCCGTTGTGAATAACTGAGTCGGTTGAGACCACCTGTTAGACTGCATTCTGGTTCTTTCAATATTATTAAAATCCTTATTAGTTTGAACTATTTAAATGGTTACTTACCACCTGTCACCTGACTTAGCTAGTTATGTTATGTCACGATATTTATTGTAAATCACGAAATAGATACGCAGACAATACTCGGATCAAGCTCCGCACAAAGCTCAAAGTTCATTCCGCCCGGCGATTAAGGCGGTCCACTGCTCTTCACTCACGAGTTAACATCAAGTCCATAGCGTCTAAGTTACCTACATGTGTTATCCTCTAAATGTATATAATATAAAGTAAATTATATACAATAAAGATGTTAGGTACTGATGATAAACTATTCGGGGTATCTAGCATGCGACAGACGCTGACGCCATCAATTTTTATTAGAATTGTTTTTAAACGTTCAAAAATGTAAGTGTAACAATACATACATTAAACATTATATTTCAGCATTTTTCTAAGTGTGGTTCGTGACTATGGTCATTTTTGTTAGGCGGTTTTTTTTGGGAACCACAGTAAAAGCTTTTCTGTTGCAATTACAACTTTTTTTAATTAGAACTCTACTTTGAATAACACTCGGACTCACGTCTTGGCTCCCAGAGCTAGGTTAGCTTCGTCTCTACATTCTGTAAGCGGTGCAGCAGCTAAACAAACAATATCAGTAGCGAGCTTAAAGTACACACAAAGCTCTCGCGAAGTTCGCTTCGGACAGCGCAGTATTAAGCCGCGCCGCCGTACTCTACTCACGAGTTCACAGTTTCGCACAGCATTTGCTCACATTACGACTTTATTTATTCGCTATGTTTCAGTTCTTCTCACTATCTTCTTCTTAGTCTTGATTGTGGTATAACAGCGAAGGCAAAAGTCGAGCTAAGTGTATTACAAGATAATAACGAGAATCGAGCGGAAAAAGAGAAAGAAATACATAGAAGATCTTAAATCTAATCTAATACTAAAGAAGATAGATACAAAGAAAGAAAAGGAGATACATACATAGGAATCCATTATACAAAGTGAATAGTGCATGTCATGAAAAACGAAGTATATTGCGTAATAAAGTAGATAGATAGAAAAAGAAAGAAGCAGGCCTCGAATCTACAGGTGTGCACGCATTTCACAACGAAGGCGAAAGTCGTAAAGGGCTAAGTGTATTACACGATAGTAAAGAGTCACGCGCCGCGCGTTAGGACCAGTGCGTGTATCCGCGCGTGAGCAGCAACGCAACGAGCTTTAACTGGATTGGGTTCGCTCATTAAAATTTAGCTACCATTTCATTTAGTTCGTAGTGATAATCTATATGGAGATTAGGTGCTATCGGTTCGCAGAAGTGCTACACGCAGTAGTGTGGTGAAATGTAGCGTATTTTTGAGGTAAAAGATGGTTTTTTCCTTTCGTATCTTGGGGTTCAAAATGATCAATCAAATTCTCATTTAACATAAATAAAGAACAAACCGACTGTACTTTTTGTTTGAAGTCTCTTGAGTACGAAGTAATCACTTAATCTATACAACTATTCTTGGCCAGTGTTATTGGTAATGAACCAGTGAACTTTTAACGTATCCGTTAAAAGAATCTATGATTGCTCAACGCCAATATCGCAAGTACTGTCAATAATGCTTTTTCTATCACGCATACTGCCAGGATTTTTAGAACAGGATTTTGTTAGACAATAGGTTCGCAAAAACGCATTGATTGCTTGGGATTTGATTAACAAAAATAAGAAAATATAGAAAAAGTGAGAATCTCATGAAAAACGGATTTAAAACAATTTCAAAGGTAAAATAAACTATTGAAAAAAAAAAGAAAAAACTATTGACTTTTTGAAAGGTAGCAACGATATGAAAACATCAAAGGAAACTTCAGATCAATCTGTGGTCGGGTCGTGATGTAGCTGATGGTTAGTATGGATGGTGGACGAATGTTTCAATATTCGAGCTTAACACAATGGGTTTATAATTGTCACCGAAAGCTTCAAAAAATTACAAACCGGAAAGTCAGATATACGAACGTAGCAAGTTACGAACAAAAACTTGTAAAAAGTAAGAATTATTTGCACTCAAATAACAAGTTTTTTCCTCTAGAGGCATTGGAGTGAGTATATTCTTTTGTTTTTCGTTTAGCTCAAAGTCGGCTATTTCATTATAACTTCAGTTATCTTCTTTTTTTCATCTCGTAATAGATTTAAGCGTAGCCGAGTTACATTCATAATATTCTGTTAATGCTTATATTTGAAACGGTATTTCATGGAGCTTTCTGATATTAAATTTCTTATTACCTAACTTGTACCTACGACTGTTCGACTTGTTTTAGAAATTGGTGTACAGAAATATACCAGTAATAGTCCAGCGGTAAAAGATTGCGGCATTCTGCTTCAAGTATCGAGCACGAATCTTACACATACTCGTAACTAATCTACGATCTCGTACTCGATGTACTTACGCTTAAAAGAACATAGTAGTAAATC
>DWNJ01001509.1:0-11924 GCA_018250275.1 Udranomia eurus
ATCATGATAAATACACTCGGATTATTCATCATATAAATAGAGTAAAAGGTGTGTTTAGGATTGTAATTAGTAAGTAAACTCTTTATGTAAATAGAATTCATTCGAGCTGACGTAAATTAAAATTATTACCTACATAAAAGTAAACACTGTGCGTGTCAATGATTTTAATTGTTTTTAAACCTTTGAACACAGCTGTAAAATCATGCTACAATAAATAAATAAAGACCATAAATATATCAAACGAAAACTTAATGAAATATAAAATACTTAAAAATCTTGTTTTATCTATTAAATTAATAAATTACAAGTAATATTATTGTATGGCCGAATAGGGGGTGGACTGTAACCAAACCAAACTAAACCAATTATCTTGTTTGCAACGCCTTTGTCAAACAGTCATTAATTAAATAATTTACCATTCTACCCTATTCGGGCACACAATAAAATTATTTGTAATTAATCTTCTAGATAATACAATTAACAACTTTTAAGTATTTTATATTTGACCTGAGAGATCTTCAATCCTGTATAGGTTTAATTACAGATGTCCATGAGTGACAGTGAACACCGTACCTTCAGGATACTGCATGCCTGTTTGCTACCTTGACATTAGAAACATATATTTCAAAGCAGGAGTGAATAATTGCCGCTGAAGTAGTGGCGTTGGTGTCGCGAACAAATCACAAAATGTCCTACCGACTTCGAACGTACGATAATTATAATTGGATTACACTTTTTGGGCTTTTGCGACATTCTGCAGATTTTGCGCCCTACTTTCAAATAGCTCGGTGACCTGAAAAATCTGTTTTAACGGATAGGAGAAATCTGTCGACGGAATATAACTGAAAAATGTGTGTAAGAGCTGATGAATGGAAGAGCAATGAGTGTAAAAATTGTATCAACTTTTTTTTTTAATAATCGAAACATTTTTTTAATGATTACCCACGACACCACGGACTACCAGTTTGTCTGTGCCCTTGTTTACTGTAGGTTTTTATTTGTTCCATTAGTTATTTTGAACACTCGTATATGCTCCATGACTTTTCTTTTATTTTGCGATAAAGTGGAGGGGTATATATATGTATAGGGCAGTTAGTTAGGTGACTAGTTAATAAATCTAAATAATATTAATAATATTTTCAAATAACTACAATATTTACTTATTACGTAAATGGAAAATTTACATGGATATAAGGAAAACGAATGGGGATTAAAATCATTAACTCGTCGGTGTCACTCTTATGTCTTTGCAAGAACTACTAGAGGGTACCTCTATTACTCAAAATGTATACTTTACATAACAGCGTTTTTTTAGGTTTGACAGAACAGAATGTCTTTTAATTACAGGTGATTGAAACAAAACATGCCACCTAAGCAGAATATTATAGTATGTATCTGTGAGTGTGTAGATGTGTGGGTGTACATACATATGTGTGGATGTGTTGTGTGTGAACTATAATTTGTTTCATTTAACATATATTATCTTTTGGATGGCACTCTATCGAGTGCATATCTTTTTGTTTTATACAAGTATACACTTTTATGTCTTAATTATATTTAGATAATCAGCAGATAGAAATGTTTCAAATGTGTCGATAAAATTAATTAAGGCTTGAATCCGATTAGATTTCGAAGCCGGTTGATCGTAAACAGTGAAATAACGATAACGGTTAAATTAAAGAAACGAAAATAGTAATAGCTCGCTTTCACTTTCTAAATTTATATTTCAATTATGTCACATTTTAATAATCTGTAGGAATGTATATTTTCTTATTTTTGAACTACTAGCATAATGCTAGTAATTTTGTTAACCCCTCCAGGTACGTTCGACGGCTTGTGTTAGGAGTGGGTTCACGTTGATAGTGCAATGGGGGAGTGAGGATCGAACCTACGACCGGATCGGTATCTATCGATCGGAGTCCGATACACAACCAATTGGCCTATTGTCGCTGTAATAAATATATATTGAATTTATTTAAATCAGAACAGAGCAGCTTCACTTCACATGATCAAGAATGAAAGGGTTTTATTCATTATAAGCTAAACAAATACACTTATTGAACGTCATATACATTTTCTTTAGTCAGTGGTCATCGGCTTTCAACGCCTTCAGGTTCTCAGGCTATGGTAGGCCGGGAGAAAAAAGTCGACGGAAATATCACTGTTCATTAGTTAATGAATCTCGATTTATAGTTATAAAATATATAAATTAACATAAACTTAGGTATTCGTACTACTGCAATACATTATCAGGTAGAAATAGTTTTAGAGTGGCATTTGCGAGTTACAAATAAACGGCGGAATCTATTTGCAGTTAAATAACGAATACTGTACAACTGTTCACTAATATTTGTCAGCTCGAAATGTCTTTAAATGAAATACTGAACAATCGCACTGTTTTGATATAGCTAGGGTTGATGTTTTAGTTTGCGAAAAGTTTAATAGTTGGAATAAATGGTATAAACAAGAATTATTAACAGTTATTTATTCCGCCATCTAACACCCACCCAGTGGAAAAGCAAAACAAAGAACGAGTGCACATTAAAAATACGCGTAGGATTATTTAATATAATTAGAGATCGCCTTGTGGTCGATAAAAATATCGACCTATTTTAATTAATTATTAAGTTACTAATTATTTGTTTAAATCTTCCCACTCAACACCATGGAGATTTTTATTGTCCTAGGGAGCCATTCTTCTTCCTTGGTATTTGCCGGAGTAAAGAGGGAGAGATCCGAATTCCCCATACCATACCGTTCCTCTACAGTCGGTGCGTAGGACCCCTCGTGCCATGTCACATTCAGTATTAAAATGACGTATCCTGTATAACAGATGTGTGTATAATATTTGTTTGCGTCAAATGCATGGTAGTGTGTGCAATGGTTTCCTTTACTGATTTAATGTATTTCTAATGTATTATTATTAAAAAAAATAGGTTTCTTCTCGTTTAAATCTGTGCTGTTCACTGTGCCAAATTTCATACAATTCCGTCCGTGTAATTGCCGTAAAAAGTGGTACCAAAGTTTTTTTTCACGTATTAATATTATGATACCACAAGTTGTTTATTAAATGTAATACAATAGGTTTTATGGTCGACAAATACCTTGATGCCCCTGAGAACTAAGTTGGAACGCCTCGTGTTAAGTATGTTTCTGTACTGTAAACAGTGCTACCGCTTTGAAAACACAGGCGTGCCCCAATTTCTGTGTAACGACCAGCCAGTCTTCTTCATTTCCAAAGCAGGCCGTCGTGACCTTTAAGGAATTAAGAAAAATGGTTAGCGAGTTTGACAGTAATCTGACAGCCCTGTGCCGGTAATTAATGCGTGATTACTGGACACTGATTAACATATTGGACCGGAGTCGGTGGAACTGGTGCGCTTGCGCAAGGATGGCTGCAACTATTCGCTAGTGTTATGCCGCTGCGTCGGTTGTCAGCTGTTGTGTAGTTTTAAACAAAACAGTGCACTACTCTGTTCAACAGATCGTATTCAACTAACAAGTCATAACATGAAAATTCAGAACACATCAAGTCACGAGAATGAAATGTCACAAGTGTCAAGATAACAGCTTGGGCTGTGTTGCATACAGACAATGATCAGTCTAGAGTTGTAGTTCGTCTAACAGTAGTAGTAATTTTTTTAACATTAAGCTAGCAAACGAGCATGCTATCCACTGGTCAGATGGTAAGTGGTAACTGCCGCCCATGGACATCTGTAATCAATCTAAGATAGTTCTAAAAAGAAGTTCTTTCTTAGGTCGACTACAAATGTACTGCTACCCCGGAGGACTACTCTTCAAACCAGAACCCGTAAGGTAGAAATAGATATGGAGATGATGCCTCCAGACTCGAACCACAATTTGTTGAGATGAATAATAACGAAATTTCAATGTTAAGTATAGTATTTGTCTTTTTATGAAGATCTAGTGTTTATTTTATTTTATAAGAATCTACCTACTGTATTGTTTTTAAAGATAGAAGAGTGAGGAAATGTGTTTTATTTTATTTATTGCTATGTAAGCTAGATCGCGTCTGAGTATCAGCCGTGCCTCGTTTACAACTATGTAGATATTTTATGACAAACAAATAACATATTTACTTTCACATTAGTGAATTCATTAAATCGTCAAGTACAGATACATATTGTATCTTAGATTTTTGTATATTATTCGACATGTACTAATTAGTCACAATTTTATATCGCTCTTGTCCGCATTAAATCAAAGTCTAACTAACGACGTATAAAATATTTCGCCACATGCAGACAAACATACTTTTTATATTGTTGCAACACGCCAGGGAATTGGGCAAACGTTTAGCGAACTTTTGTAACTTGATGGGTGAATATTTAGTGCCGTTGCGTTTAATTCGAATTCAAAAGCATTTATTTTAAACTATCTGGTACTCGGTACTTTGTCTGCTCTACTTCTTGTAACTGTGAATTATACGTGTTCCTCTGATGTTTGCATCAATAGCAAGCATTAAAGATGTAAAATAGTCAGAATTTACTCTGCACGGCACGAAAACCCATATTCGATAATATGGATTTTCGTGCCGTGCAGAGTAATACGTAGTGCCTATAAAACATTGTTTATTTTTTTTAATTATTACTTTATATTAAATGAAGATATCACCGGGCCAAGTGTGTAAGTAATAAAACTTCATAGATTAATCTGAAATCTATCCAGTAGTTCTTTCTTAATGCGCGCACAACGACAGACCTGTCCTGTGTAGACTGTCATTTCATTCATTCATCTCAAATTGACTGATTTCAATTAATATTCTTAAGTATCGTTAACTCTCACTCTCTACCGCTCCGTTCGTTGGAACTGGTAAAGAACTAAATTATGCTTCTGCTTTTAAGAATGACAGCTATTATATAACTAAGAAAGCTTTAATCCCCTGTTTCACTACTTCAGGATTCCTTCAGGATTTTGCAAAATCCTTTCAAAAGTGTTTTTTTGGAATATCATGCATGGATTGTACGGGCTCCGCTCTGCTACAGCTCTGTAGTTCATGTGTAGCTGTTAAAAATATACTAAAGGTTCATCAATCAGGAATCTTATGTTATGAGTAAAAATTAGAACTAAACACAATGAAGATCGCATAGATTTGTTTCGCATTCATTTTTTGCTAGCAATCTGTGACTAACTCATAAAAGTATAATCTAACATTCACATATGTCTAACTGCTGAACCTGTGCCCAGCCCTGGCGCAGTCCGCCACGTTGCTACTTGGGTTCGCGGTCTTGTCGGATATGGGTACTAGCCCTAATTAGAGATCTATATACATACCTATAGGATAACCGCTTTATCATTGACTATGCGCAAAATGCACGATGCCAAGAAGAGAAAAAAACTTGGGAGTTTGTTTGACTACGCAAAACGTTAATTATAACTGCCAACTGTCATACACCTCCGTTCGCATAATTGTCGTAAAAAGGGATAAAAAGTTTTTGATTTACGTATTAATATTATATGTTTGAGATTACTCGTAAGTTATACATGTCCTCAAAGTTGTATTGCACGCCATTTTTGTTGCTTTGAGTAATATGTTACACATTTCCTGAATATTTGTTACACGTTGTTACATAAATGTCGCAAGATGGCGCCCGTTGCGGGCGGCTCCGATCTATTTTCATGTGCAAGTTCATTAACATCTCTTTTATTACCCTCAGTGCGGTGCCACTTTCACGTTTATATCGATATTTTCGAAATAATTAGAAAGCAAAATGAAAATATATTTATTTAAAGATATAATGCAGACACACATAAGAGTACTACATACATAAACAAAAACGATCATGGCAAATACATAAGATCAGCAAACAGATGAAAAAAAACTTTAAATTCTATGCGCATGATAATAATTAGTACCTAAAACCTCTTTGCAACTTCACTTGCCACTACATGCAAGTGCCATCTATAATTAATTGCGTTAATAGTTAATATTTTCAGCGCACACATCGGATAGACTGTCGCGTTTTAGTCCCAATTAGTTAATAAAATTCCACAGCTACTTGCCACAAAACGTGAAAGCGATTTTATTGACTTAGATGTAGTAAAGAGGTAGATGAAATGAAAGGCAAAAGGGGGTAAAGATTACTTAAATTTGAGGAAATACATTTATGATGAACACCTATTGGAAGACCTACGGCATTCCGTGAACGTTTTTATTCTTCTTGTACTTAGAAGCAGATCACAAGCAGATATAGTATGAACAAATGTTTTAAGATGAAAGATTTTCAATGAAAACGTAATAGTATATTTTTAGTATACTTAAGAAAAAAATACTCTTACATTTTTTTACTGATTTTGATAAACGATTGCAATAATTCCGTTTACTTCTCGCTCGCTCTATATATTGTGTAAATGATATAGAGATTAGCCATTTTGATTTACACTTATCATGGAATGTAAATCGTTACTCAGCACATTTAAATACATTATGTTAAATTCAATTCCAGTAGTCGCGTTGAAACCTGCTGATATTAAGTTAAACAGATTAAAAATTATGAATATATTAAAAAATAGTAATTACACTTCAAAATGTCCTTTAGACTCGTTACCGGATCCGGAAGCGGGTACCGGAAGAAAATGGCGGCAAATAGGTTAATCAATGTTAATTATATTCATTGGTTGAGTGACACGGTGAGTTTAAACGGGTTTTGAGTATGTGCTAAATAGAGCCGCTGGTAAAAGCATGCCATTTGCACGAAACAACTGTAGACCTTAAATTTAACAGTACTTATAAAAATTGTTAAGCTTAGGGCTTTTGGTAACATCGGGGGATCGTAGCTACCAGTTCATAATTAGTTTTGAAGGTGGTAGGTAGAATCATTTACGGTTCGACTCTGGCACCACCGTCGCACTTATTTCTGCCTTATTACAACAGTGTTACTGCTGCTGCTGTGTGGTATAAGTATACCTGTACCTATACAGGCAGCCCTCGTAATAGCTCCCAGACTTCAAGAGAATTCCTGCTTTTCTCAAATTTCGGTCAATTTTTATGATTACGGAATAACAACAACAGGCAGTCCTCCTGTAAGGAAGGCTGCCTTCATTTACTTGTTACGCGGCGTTCCCTCAAGTTCTATAGAGTGATAACGATTTTGAAAACAAAAACAGACTACTATTCATTGGCGATGGCCATGTGGGACATGTGGAATAGATGAATTTGCTCTGTTGACGCAAACTCATAGAATTTTCTCGCAATAACACATCAATATTTACCTGCCAGGTCGCACTTCACTCCCGTCAATCAAAAGCATTCTCCAACCGATAGATAACAGAACAGTTAGGTGTGTGACGCCAAGGAGACATCGATATCCATAGACCACGGGAGCGGTGGAAAT
This sequence comes from Udranomia eurus, assembly GCA_018250275.1. NCBI lineage: Eukaryota > Metazoa > Arthropoda > Insecta > Lepidoptera > Hesperiidae > Udranomia > Udranomia eurus. The sequence goes on from DWNJ01001509.1 coordinate 7,356, forward strand.
GTCTTGTATTGTCTGTGATTCTAGCGATATTTAATCATTGTTATGGCTGATCTTTCATAAAATCAATTGATGGCGGTAAAACGTTATGTGCTTTGATTTTGCGGGTACTACTACGCTACATTTATTGCTCCCTTATAACAGAAGTATTCTTGTTTTTTTTATAGTTTTGAGGGAGCAAAAAAGCATGTAGCCCGTCTAATATTAAGTGGCCACTGCCGCCCATGGACATCTGTAATCAACTCAAGACGGGATCGAAGTACTTAGGTCTTCTTAGGTCGATCACAAATGCGTTGCTACCTCAGGGAGCTGACTGGGAACGCCTCAGCTAAGTGTGGCGGCGGTGCCTCGGGAGTAGAACCTTCTTCCTTGTTGTTGCCGTATTATGGTTCAAAGGGGACAACCGAGGCCTTATAGACAACTTATGGCCAATCGAAGATAGAATTTCAATCCTGTCTTGGGTTGATTTAAAATGTCCGATGAGCGTCACTTACCATTTACCAAAAGATGAAAAGATTACTTCAATTTCATGAAAGAAAAATTAAATTAAAAAGCTCACTTCCGAAAGATCTAGTAGTAAAGCGTACAAATTGTGTGTAAATCTCGGACCATTTACAAATTGTCGGTAAATTTGTCATGTTATTTGTTCTCTTTATTTAAATTTATTATTTTAAGAACATCAGCAAATATCAGATGTCAAACTTGGATTATGATGGCGTCAGTTTTAATGTTGGTATGTAGGCATACTTAATTATGAATCATTAAGGTGCGATTAAACTTAACTAACATTTTAATTTAATATTTTATTTGTCCTGTAATCTCAACAATGCCAAGTTACTTTCTGTTTTATGGCAGCAGTGCTGCATAGACATTTCCATAGGTAAAGTTTGAATAGTAACGGTCTGAGACGGTATTTTTTATTGTAAGGTATACGAATACACTTAATGAAAATCATATTATACCAATGGAAGTGCCATTACTCCAGTTTCACTGATGGGTACGTGTCCACAAGGCATACCATATACACTTTTGTCCGACCAGTTTCGGTGCTGGACTCTATGTCCATGTCTACTCGCCAGATGCTCTCTACGAGGTTGTCATGTGTGAATCGCTAGGCGTGGCTGGCATTCTGAGCGTGGGCCGAGCGGTCAAGTGGCACTGTTGGCAATCCGAGCATTGCAATGCGCATACTTGGTGCTTTGAGATCTCACAAGATCGGTTAAGATCGGTTGAAAGTTTTCAAATAAGTCGATGTTAGTAGTGACCCGTCTTTTTGGTCCCAAGTGTTAAGAATCCCATGCATTTGTTCACTATAAGGTATAAGGCTCGTACATATATAATGTATATATTTTGAAGGTGGTAGAACCTTTTACGGTTCGACTCCGGGGCCACTACCGCCACTGCTATTTCTGCCTTATAACAGCAGTATTCTTGCTGCTATGTTGTGGTTTGAAAGGTACTTCTATGTTAAGGTTTGTGGTCAGGGAGACATGCCCTTAACCGAGGCGTTACAACTTAGCCTTCAGGGGTAGCAACGCATTTGTGGTCGACCTAAGAAAGATCTACGATCCTGTCTTGGGTTGATTTAAGATGTCCATGGGCAACAGTGGCCACTTACCATCGGGTGGACTGCATGTTCGTTTGCTTCCACCCAGTTATAAAATATATTAAAAAGATTGCATCCAGTCCCGCTCGCGGTAATAGTACCTAGCTCTGAAAATCCTCAATCGGTAAGTATATAGGTATATCAAACCACTGGGTACAATGTCCCTACTTGATGGTACCACTCAAATATGACAAGATAGTGACAGACCTCTAGATGGTAATCAACCCCGCCCGTTATGTTTATTGATGCGGTCACAATTCACATGCGGTCCGCGCCGGCCATTGTTGTACAAGATTGAGATAGGAGGAGTGCATTCATGACAGGCTTTCTCAGTGACGATCTAGAATTAAGAGTCAAGAATCAAAGATATCATTCAATCTTGCACTTAATAAAATATAACAGTAGAGATATTAGTTTCTCGGCTTTTGACGTACCTACTCAAGTTCTCAAGCTATGGTAGATCAGGAGAAAAATCAATGAAAAAAAACTCCCACCGTAGTTCTGAAATTTTTGAAGTGATATCTTTTTATGGGAGGGTAACCTGACTCGTTACGTAGACACCGTGCCTATTAATCTGGCTTTCCTTTTTTGAAATATATTTCTCTTAATGTTTTTTGTTAATATAAACATAGAGACAATAATTTAATTTAAATAAAAAAGTGATTTGTTTAAGCAAATTATCTATATAATTCTTACAATTCTATTTCAATATTGCAATCAGTTTGCAATTTCAAAGTACACTCTTTAAGTTTTCACTTTTTTTGACAGTCCTCATGACTGCTTATATATTTTTTTGATATTTGGTACCGAAATAACTTTGTCCTAATATCAGCATCACAAAAAGTTATCGACATCGTATTACAGACATCACTATGCACATACTGCGGCGTCGCGCGTCGCCGTTCAATGAATCAGCCGGTGCGCAATGCGCTTTATGGGGATGGCTATTCTTGATAGCACAGGGCTGTTGAGTTCTATCTGAAAGGACCTTTATACACATACCGTTGTATGTTTTGCTATGTTTGTAAATAGATTATATAATAATTTGTTTAACATAAAAATAATAGTAAAATTGTAATACTAAAATAGGATAGGAATAGGAATTTGGGAAGAAAACTGTAGATGGGCGTAAATTATTTTTAAAGGTAGCTAACGTTTCTATTTAATTATATGTTTAATAAATCAGACTTTCAAGCTACTCAGTTTCGTCGTGTTGTAACTACAAATTGTCGTCTATTTAATTTTATAAAATGCAAATTCCACAAAATCGATTTAACTTAGGCCTACCTTGGTATTATTTGGTTAAGTTATAACCGTAAATAAGCTAGATTAAGGATGAATTATAATCACGATGAATAAATTACAGAAAGTGTGTTCGGTTGGTAGCCCTGCCCGGACTCAACGGCAAACATTTAACGTAAACAGGGGGCTGTGTTTGTAAATCTTGGCGCCGTATTAAGGCGGCAACCGCCTTTATTGTTCCTTCGATATTTGAATCTGTCCAGACAGACACAGACTTCGGAATTCGAATAATCCTCTGATACAGACTAAATATATATATATATTGTATGAGTACAGGCAGCACTTTAGCCAATATTAGTGTCTAATACTATGTTTTAAGGACCCGTATGGCGCAATGGTCACCATGCCGGACTACCGTTCGAAGGGTCCTTTTAGGGGTTCGATTCTAAGCGAGGCAGAAATTTGGATGACTAGTTCAATTTTCTGTTTTCGATCTGCCTGTTTATGCAGTTGTCTTTGTGTGGCACCTAGGACACAGGGAACCCTAGTGCGGGGCTATGAGTGTGAAAGCGTTAATTTAATTTAATTTTAAGTGGTAGAGCATTTCGTGGTTCGACTCTAGAGACACCATCATTGCACCTATCTACCTACCTTATAACAGCAGTGTTCTTGCTGCTGTGTTCTGGTTTGAAGGGTGTGGTAAGTGAGATATTTAATTGAGAAGAACAACTTGGTCCTGGAGGTAATGATATAATTGCGATGTATTACTTATATATTTGCAATAACAATTAGGTTTTAACAATAATGCGCCTAGTATAAAGTGAATGTTGTAACGTCTGTAATTGGCATACACATAAGAACTCATTATTTGTCATATTGAAATGTAAATGTTGATGTGTAATGCTGTTGATGTGTCTCAATAAATAAATGATAAAAATAATAACGCTTTTGTAGTCGACCTAAGAAAAAAAATCTGAGATTGGTTTCAGATGTGCATGGCCCGCAATGACCACTTATCATCAGGTGGACTGCATGTTTGGCTATTTCAGTGCGATAAAAATGTATACTTCACTGTCCTACCCAGGTAGTTCAAATGATTGGATGGGTTCATATCAATAGTGCAGTTGAGGGACTGAGTAGAAAAATCTAACGAAATAAAGATAGTTTCTGGATAATTAAGTTCGATACCGTATCCGTTGATCTATCACCATTTTAGTTGAATAAACAATTGGTTTAATAAAATTATACACGTTTGTAAGTAATGCTCTAAAAATATACAATTGTCATCAGTTTCTCACTACCAAGTGTCATGGTGTGATGTATTTGACGCGTCAAACCACACAATATGAGGTCAATGTCGTGTTTTTCTACTAACTGTTATTTTCCTAATAAGCCAATGAATAGATCAACTCGTAAGTCCAGAATTATGTCATCGGTTATACGTGAAATGTTATGATTCGAGTGTCTCTTATTAACACGCGTTTATTAGGTTGATCTGTAATAAAATCTAAGAATCTGAATTACACACACTTCTAATTGTTGCAACATCTTGAACTTGGAAATATATGTAGAATAGATGACAATATAATATTATGGTACCATCGAGCTGGTCTGATGATGGAATTGGAAGGTGGCATATAGAACAATGGACTGCCTAGGAGTATACATATCGAGTTTGAACTCATTACAGACAAATGTCTTAACATATTTTTTCCATTTTTCCT
>DWNJ01001510.1:0-11924 GCA_018250275.1 Udranomia eurus
CGCCCGACGTAGCTTAACTTGCGCGATCGCATGCGATCTACACACGCTGCGGGGCTATGCGCGCTTCGCATCCGCAACCATCAACTGTATGTAATTAAAAAATCCATAAAACCTTAATAATGTAGCCCACAGTGTATATAAGTCGATAGAATACTTATAAGTTATTATACAAGTCGTGTTTTATAATTTCAAGCTTGTATGTATGTAGACGAGAAATGTTACTTAAAAGCCTGCTTGCGCTTTTAATTTATGTTATAAACTCATTATCCAATCGTCCTTCGTATAGGGTCGCTTATATGGAAACGTGGACGACCAGTTGAATAACAATTAATTATTGTTTGCCGAGAACAGTTCATTTAAAATGCAGCTCTTTTCCCATGTCTCCTCATTTCCTCCTATTATGGTTATTATTATGCTTCCAATAAATCCCGTGCTGCGTTTGGTCATGTAAATGTTATATGAACTTAATTAATCTGTCTATATATTAATATGTGAAGTAAAAAATTTAGACGATTTTCAGGAAAATTATACGAACGGAGGTGTATGAAATTTGGCACAGGCAAAGTTTATACGGAGAAGAAGTGCCGAGAAATAATATTTTATACATTAAATAAGTTAAATAAACTATTAAGCATACAACCATGCCTTTCGATCGATTTCGCCAATTCATTTTTTGTTTTGTTAATTAATTGCCAGAAGAAACTTCTAACGAAAGTATTACTTTTACATAACTGTCAGTTGATTGATTTAACTTTAATTTGTTTTAGAGAGAAAGAAAGAATGTAAATATATACACTGACATAATGCAGACACATTACATATATAACAAAAATGGCAATGGTACATCATTATATCAACGAACAATAGTGGAAGAAAAAAATAATATTAAAAGAAAATAACATAAAATAAAAAATAAAAGATAAAAAAAAAACAAAAAAAATCCATGCGTATGATTGCAACTTCGTACATGTAGCGCCATCTATGGGGCACTTTGTACACAAAAAAAAATCTAGCAGGATCTAGTGGAATATTTTCTCACGAATCAAATTTGATATTCATTATTGTTAAATATATTCAAATTATATAAACATGTTGGTGAAGTTTTGCATCAAATATTTCATGTTCATTTTCAACACAGGCAAGGTGACTAGTGATTTAAATGAGTCAATTAATAGACTAATAATGATGTTCTAAAAGCTATTAATTCCTCTGAATCAATTTCAGGGTTTGGACAAAATAGTCTTCTTGCCGTTTGCCTATATACTGGATCTGTTCCGTTATGGCGTCTTCCGTGGTACTACTACTCCTGACGAGTACAACTGCCACTTCTGGCAGCTGAGGGAGACGTATCAGGGCGTGGAGCCTCCAGCGCCACGATCTGAAGAGGACTTCGATCCTGCTGCTAAGTACCATGTGTCTGCTGATGTTGAATACATGAGGTGAGTTTATCATTGGTGTCGATAAGTAAAGCTTAAGATAAAATCCGATAGCGATCTGTAAATATATAAAATGTCAAATAAATGTTCCTTTTAACATTGTAATTGTAATGTCTCATACGCACTGTCACATAATATTATACATTTATAAATGTTCACGCTCATATCTCAAAATAAAAGAAATCATTTATTTAGAATAATTTATTTTAATAAAATCAGGACTGGTGGTACTTTCATATTGTTTTTATTTTGTTATTGTACTCTGTAACACTAATTTTATAATCTCATCAAGGAAATCTTTGTTACATGAAGCAATTTTATTCTATATATCAATAATATATAATAATAAAGTATATCAATAATAAAGTAGGTGTGTAAAAAGTTACTCAAAAACATTATCTGTCGATAAAAATGATAAATCTTTCTATTTTAAATTAAATCATTAAATTAACATTTTAAGTTTTAACACGAGTTAAAGCAGTAACGCGCCTAATATCAATTGAATGTTGTACACGCCTGTAATTGGCATACACATTAGAACTCATTGTTTGTTCATATTCAAATGTAAATGCTTATTTGTAATGCTGTTGGTGTGTCTAAATAAATAAATAATCTATTATTTTATAGATACTACATCTCATACATCATTCAGTTCCAATTCCACCGGTCCCTTTGTCTCCTGGCCGACGAGTACATCGCTGGGGACCCCAATGCATTGCTCTCCAACTGTGATATCTACAACAAGACCGCTGCTGGAAATGCTCTAGGGTGAGTTTTTTATGATTCAAGAATGGACTTAGGCTAGCCTTCGCAGTCGATCCGATTGACCTCGAATGATTGAATCAATAAAACTCGTACATTCAATAGATCAATTTCATGAGCAGCAATGAAAGATTTCGAATGATTGAGGGTATATGACTAGGCTTGAGACTGGAAGTCCTGGTTCTTCAGAATTATCAGCGTAGTCTTATTTGGGTTTCTTGGATCGCTGGAAGTCTTTACTCATATCATATCGATTTTCAGAAAAATGCTCCAAATGGGTTCATCGAAACCTTGGCCAGACGCGATGCAGATGCTCACGGGCCAACGTAAAATGGATGCCAGTGGTTTGCTAGAGTACTTCCAACCGCTCCATGACTGGTTGAAAACGGAGAATGAGAAGAATGGCGAGTTTATTGGATGGGAGCCTAGTAAAGTCCGTAAGTAAAATATAAAATGTATAAACTGTTATAACATATATTTTAGAAAAAAATATATTTATCTGTCTCTTGTTTTCATAATACGATTACATTTTATTGTATATCAGAATTCATTCGAAAATTAAATCCCATAATTTTATTTTTACATTTGAACACAGCTTTCTGAGTTTTTATGCATAATATTGCTGTTGTATAGTATAAGTAAGTATAATTTCGATTTTATTTATTTCAGAGTTTTGCACGCCAGAACAGAGAGACAGTGTGGAGAGCACCGAATTTAACAAGAAACTGAAAAAATACAGCAGGTCTTGAATTGCTTTTTTGCATAATCGTGAATATATTTCTAGTGATTTATAAGTGAATTTTATTTATTTTTACTACGTTCATAATATTTGAGAAAATATCATATTACTTTAAATCATAGGAGATTGGGCAATGTTAGATGATCAAAATTAGCATGAATAATGGAAATATTTTTTCATTGTTTATTTATTTGTTTATGTTATTTCAGAAATACAGACAATGTACATAACAGGTTTATAATACTCAAAGAGAGGATTGGATATATGCATAAACATACTAATTAATTTTTAACAATGGCCTACCATGACAGTTAATAAATACACATAATAACAATACAACAGTAATCAACACCAATATACTTCCTTATTCTGAAGGAAGGGATGCAATAGATCGAGTCACAAGCGGCGGTTAATTGAAGTACATAATTTAAATCTATTTGAATTACGTGTAACGCGTTGAAATATCCAGAAGTGAATTCTAATAAAGTATGTGCCTTTGACACGAAACTGTGTAATTTAAAATAGGCGATAAATTATTATATATAATTGATATCGATTTAATTACATATGAACAAGGAACTGACGTATACGTTATAGAAGTATGACAAATTATTAGTCTGATTCGTGGGGCAGGTAAAGTACATGATTCGGGAAAATAGTGGCGCTGACGACACAGAGTCCTAGTCGACAAACAGACAAAAATCTAAAAGTAATTTTTTGGGTTCTGATCTAATAAATACCCCTAAAAATGGTTTTCTCTTAGGTATCTTTCATGTACAGACAGCAAACATTTACAGATTTATTATATGTATAGATAACCGAATACAATGACGCGGGCAAAGCGAATAGCTAGTTTATAATATTAGTAGGAGTAGGATGCGATAGTTATTAGGATGGCCACAGAAATAGAATCATGGTTGAACATTTTGTCAAATCGGCGCGACGTCACCGATATTGGTTGGTATTAAATTGTTTTACAATAGGTCATGCTAATCCCTACAATCACAATAGACTACAATACATCACTGTGGTTCTAGAAACTGTTGAATGGGGGGAAATCCGCACATTTCGGTCCAACCTTCACCTACTACAAATAAAATTTAATGTCATGCTTGGGAATTTTAAAACCCATTGTGAATCCGTGAACCGTACGTATGTGTGAAATCACGCTTAAAATATAGGTAATTCAAACTATTTAAAGATAAGCTAGCATTTCGATCGTGTCTTCATCTGGAAAAAGCTTTATAGAAGGAACCTTATTGGCGCACTTATGTCCTACTCCAGAATTTAAATTCCTAAATATGTTGCAACTGCAACATATTTAGGAATTTAAATTCTGGAGTAGTATACAATGTCTGCTCCTTCATAACAAAACCTATGATATGTTGTCAAAATCCTTAGAATAAGAATTAGAAACGCAAGAAATCAGTTCCTAAAAAGAATGGGAGACACCTGGTGAGCGAATTATATATGAACTTGATTAATGTCTAATAATTAATTCGTTTTACCGAAACTCGTAATTACTAAATAATTATGTTATTACGTATTGAATAATCCTCTTTTAAATATGATGCTACGATTGCGATCAAACGCGAGTTCCGTTTTTACATCTTTGTTATTGCGATTTTCTCACGTTTACGTTATAAATAAAATGTTAGTATGTTCATTACCAAATACATTTATTTTTGTATATAGCGTACTTGGGCACGTAACAACTAGGCTCGTATACTTAATATAAAATGAATATCACATTATAATAAAGTTTTTTTGCCATTTACACCTTAAACTCTTGTACTCCATCGTAGGCGGCATCTCACTTACCATCAGGTGAGATAGCAGTCAGACGGGGTTATAATTACATAAAGGTAAGGTTTTATAAGTTATCGCCAGTACTGCAACCTTGTAACATTGGAAGCTGCGCGTGCGCGTTCGTGCGCGTCATCGAACCATTTTATTGTTATGTCACTGCAGACCAATTATAATATTACCTTGTTATCTGACCCTAATAAACGTAAAGACGAAAATTTAACTGAAAGAGAAAGATTAAAACAATCCTTTAAATCGTTGTAGTTTTTATCACAATATGGAACTCAGTAGAATAAAAAAAATAGCTCAGTAAAATAGTAGATTTCAGTTGGTCACTTTATCCAAGAATTTTTAGTTTTGTTGTCAGTAAATATCGCTAAGAATGAATCTAGTACGATTAAAATTTCACTTCGTAACACGATTGTCCTCCCATAATGACTAGAACAAGCAGTTACCATACAACATTAACCTAAAGGTTTTTTTATCAAAAGGAAAGTAGCAAACGAACATGCAGTCCACCTAATGGTAAATAGTCACTGCCGCCCATGGACATCTGTAATCAACCCAAGATAGGATTGACCTTCTTTCTTAGGTATTTCTTAGTTGGAACGCCTCGATTAAGTATGTCTCCCTGATCACAACTTTCAATCAAGAACACAGCAAGAATACTGCTGTTATTAGGCAGAAAAAGGTGTGGCGATGGTGCCTGCGGAGTCGAACCGTAAAAGGTTCTACCACCTTCAAAAGTTCCTTATAAGGCGATGCATAATATAAATATCCTTGTTAATATTAACTTAGAGGTCAACATATTACACAGTTGAGTCGCTTTTAGAATAATGTAGTGTTTAATAATAGTAAGTAGTTAGTATGCAGGAGTGCACATCACATAACATATCGTAAAGCATGGTTATCCGTACATCACTGATTCCCACGGCAGAACTGGCACAATGGGAAAATTGCATATCACTTGTCAAGACGGCGTACGGAATGACATAGAGTTGTTACTGTCTCGTTTTTGTCAGGTACTACTGTAAGTTAACGTAGTAGTTACAGCAGTATACACTTTATTCAGTGCCAGATTCTTAAGTTCTATAATACCTTATCCATGAATTTGTCTTGTAAGGCCCGCTCTAACTTTAAATTACTTTATGCTTGTTTTATGTTAGTTTTAAATAAGACTTGCATTTTCAAAAAACGACAGTACGTTGTCAATCGTCATGCCTTTTATTTGTTCCGTATGATCATCATCACAGTCTGAAAGATCCAGATTAATCTTTACAATAGTGAAAGATAATTATATTTTTTGCAGATGTTGATATTTTTTTCTACCTTTTAATTAAAGAAATAGGTGAGGCAGTGGTGCCTCCGGAGTCGAATCGTAAAAGATTCTACCACCTTCTAACTAACTGCTCTATATAAGTATAAAATTTTCCAGTCATTTAACGTGCGCTCGTATGATACATAGTTCTGTAAACAATCGCACCTTCTACCAGTTTTTGCTCCTTCATCTTCCTTGTACGTACCTCTGTAGTACTCGAGTCTGATTGAACTGCGTCTGAAGAAATATGTACAACAGTTTGGATCTTCCATACTCTTTATTACTTCTTTGATTTACTTTGAAATCAATAAGTTTATGATGTTATCGTCTATCGTCTAATAACAGGGTTCCCGTCTCTCTCCGTCCCCTTGTAGTTTTCATATGAATCCTTAACGCTTTTGAATATATTCTATAGCCTATGTTCATTAGGTAAAAGGTAGGATTCCAAAGGTAAAAGAGTTTGTCAAATCGGTCCAGTAGTTTCGAAGCCTATTTAAGGAACGCAAACAAACAATCGTTTCCTCTTTATATTATTAGTATAGATAATATGAATTACTTTGTCTCTGTATTCGTTTTTCTTCTTATGATATTTTCTTTCTAAGTAGTTCCATAGTAACTAATAATGTTAAATTATATTTGTTTGATTCTTTGTTTTATTTGTCCTTTTTACATCTGTCAGCGTAACTCGTCTTATCGTTTATTCGATTTAGGTATCCTTTCGAATTATTCCTCTACTATACTTTATTACAATGTTTTGTGGGTAAGGTGACGTGACGCGAGGAAAATATGGAAAGCGTAAATACTTTATACAATATAACATAAAAATAAAAAAGGTAACAGTATGGAAATAAATCACTAGTACTTAATATTATTATATACATAGATAAATATGCACCTAAAGATGTAATGTATATTTCAATATATATATATATATATATACCCATCAACATTCATTAAAACTTAAAGCGTGTACGTCAAAGAAAGCGATAAGGATGTGAAATGGGGCAAAACGGAAAACCTACGATGTCAACGGAAGTTGTAAGTGCCTTAGAGCATAAATAAACATTTAGAACAGTAGCGGTCCTGAATGAACCGTTTTGCTGCCTAAGCTGTTCATTCAGGACCGCTTCTGTATACTTCTTGTTATTATTCTCTGGTATAGTTCCTTAATTAAGGTGATAAAATCAATTTTTTTTCAACTTATTTTAAGATAGCAAGCGAACATGTAGTCCATCTGATGGTTAGTGGTCACTGCCGCCCATGGATATCTATATCTATTCTATACATATAATAAATCTGTAAGAGATTGCTGTCTGTACATGAAACGTATCTAAGCGAAAACCATTTTTGTCTGTGTATGTGTTTTCTCCGATGTATTGTAGTAAGCATCACTTAACATTTAATCGGTTCATAAATAAAAAGTTATGGGACGGGGACAGCTAGTCAGTAATAAAACTAAGACATCGAAATTCTTCGAAGAGGTGTCGATGTTTCTTCTTAAGTCGACTACGTGCGTTGCTTACCCTGAGGACTAATTTCAACCACCTCGAACACAACCTATGGAGTGTAAGTACCCATTGTCAAATATTTTCTAAAATAATAGTATAACCAAAAAGCAAAAACTTGCGATCGTAACCTTAGTGTACTATTAAGCTACACCCACGTTTCAGCCGTACACCCACCTTTGTAACAAATTAACACACATTTAGTCACCAAAAATACGTAACTTCAAACTGTAACGGCACTAAACATATTTTCTATTTCCAAATACTTCGTATGTCACTAATTGTTAAGTGGTGTAGATGACTATTGTAGTGGAAGTTAAGTAACAGTTAAGTATGTGGACTCGTGTATACGCTTCTTAAGTAACTGCTTATCTTTTGCATTACAAAATTTGATCACAAAATGTTCACTTTTTAAAACTTCTTTTTAACATTGAGGTAGCTGAAATTGATTGCAGATCTCCATTATTCATTTCGTTTGCTAGCTTAATACCAAAAAATAAGTTTTACAATATGGCTGTACTTAGTGTAGTTTACAGTCATTTTCTGTCTGTCTCATTTATAAACAGTGATTAATCATTACTACCCAATTACTTACAACCCTCCATTAGTTTATAGTAATTACATCCAAGGATGATACTAATCTCCGATTCGTCACGCAAAGCTACGCATAATTAATAGGTATTTGTGTATTTGTATTACTCATCCATCCATCCATCAGCCCTTTGTTGTCCACTGCTGGCATCCGATGCCACTCCGAGCGGTACCGCGCCTTCTGCATCCAGCGTTACTCATAATGAATCTAAATGTATTTTATTCGATTCTATGTATGATTTATATTCTATTTCTATAAAACTTTTTAATAGTTAATTGGAGTATGGAGTTATGTTCTATTGTATAAGAGCCGTGGTTAGTATGGTAGCATTTTGAGTGATAACCGTTGGAATTGAAATATCTTTAAAAGGACTAATAACAAAGTGATAGTTGTGATTCCTTCAATTCCTTCAAGTCAGGATTACCTTATAACTTTATTATGCTAAAACAATAGCATTTCAAATACGATTCCCGGTTACAGATATGTAAATACTTAGATATATTCTCTAAAAAGAGGCTAAGAGAGAAATAATGTTTACTAATAAAATAAAAATTACTATATCTCTAAAAAGAGCGAAAATTAAAAAAAATATATAGATATTAGAACCGAAAATGTTGCTGTAATGTGATATTATAGTGTGATGCGTTATTCAGAATTCATTCACGCGGACGCCGGCGGCGCGTCTGAGTTGTGCTAAAATCCTTCATTACTACAAGGCCCTTAGTTCTACTAGCCTCAAACTCGAAGACAACGGAGCCGATTCACACGGCGCGCACCACCGACAGTTGGTATCGCGAGCGCAGCCAAACACCACGCTCCACTGGTTGCCGTTGACGACGTGAAGCGACCGGTCAACCATGGCCTGTGTTCAAGAGAGAAGACTTATCGTAGTCTGGTTCACGATACTGCTACCTTTGATGTGCTTAGCTGAGCCCCAGCTAGATCTGCCACCTCTTCCTCTTTCCACTCAACGCAACCCTTACAGCAACTATGGGTTCTCGTCCAGCACCCCATCCATCAATTCCCCGGGGAATCAATTCGATATCAACAACCGCAACTTCCAATTTAGTACTGCAAGACCCAGTCAGTTGTCCAGCACGCCTGGCGTGTATCCTGTGTCCACAACACCTTTCAGCAACCGGCTGAGTCCGGACATAAGCAACAACGGATACCCGAATCTGGATTACGGGAACGGAAGAACTCCTAGTTCGACGTTACGGCCCTATGACGACAGGAATCGGGACGATAGGATCGATGTGAACAATGATCCAAATTTCAGGAGAAATGATCCAAATTTCGTCCGAAGCGATCCTAGCTTCGCTGGTGCTCAGGGTATCAATGGGGATGTGAACAACCACCTCGACGACAGGTTCAGGCAAGTGAATCTGCAACAAGTCCGCGAGTTCCTCATCAGAGCCGATGAGCAGGCGTCCAAGGAGTGCACCAACAACGTCGCCGCTCAGTGGAATTTCGAAACGGACGTCAATGACGCAACCCAGCATGCCGCAGTGAGTATCAATGCATTTCCATTGTTTCCCAGGAAGTCGTAGTTAAATGTAACGCTTTTTGTTTGTATTGGCAGCGTGCATTGTTGACAACCAGTTGACTTACATTTTCTAATACGTTTTATCCATAAATCACTTCAGCAAAACAAATTAAATTTAAGCCAGATTTTAAATCCTTAACTGTAGATTTGGAGTATGCGGAGCTTCAGACTTATATAGTGTAAATGATAAAATATACACATCTAAAATATTAGCCGTTATTGCAAATAGTCGAACTAATTGTCACGATCCTAAGCTATGATGCAATAGTTTAATTAAAAGAATAATGTAACTCCATTATTTTTTCTAAAATTGCCTGCATCTTAATCACCAGTCCTAAATTATATTCGATTTGATAAATTTAAAAGTAGTTTTCGATTTCAAATGCTTCAACACGTTATAACTTAATATACCTATGCAACGTTAACCGAAGATAAATTTGAAGGATACACTTAAGCAGTATATAGTACAGTATACATTCTAAAGGGTGTCGTAAGGGATACACACAAATCGAGGTATTACAACGTATTCAGGGATAGCAACGTATTTGTGGTCGACCTTAGAAGGACCTTCGATCCTATCTTGGGTTGATTACAGGTGTCCATGGCCGACATTGACCACTTACCATCACATGGATTTCATGTTTGTATGCTATCTGAATTATAAAACAAAATACATATTGGTACAAACTTAAGGGCTTTAAACATTATTTGTGCTGTACATTAAAATAATCATTCGCATCTCAATCATCACACAACGGCTATATGTTACCAGATGCCATAATAGTGCCATGCCAATTTTCTTTAGACACAGTGATAATGATAGCCAGTTTAATTTATTATAACCCGTCAACTGTACAATCATTAGTCTAAAGTAACTACTTTAGAGTCAAGATGATTATCAAATAAACAATGTAGGTATGAATGCTTAACTACGGAAAATAAACATGGCGGGGCTGAGAAAATAGGGTTTTTGTTCTTTTGTATGCGTTATTGTGGTTTTTGACGAACACTTCATTCGGAAATTAAAGTTTTATGAGACGCAATTATGAATATTGTGGCAAATTTAGTTTATGTGCGGCGTTTTATAAGCTTATGGCATGCAGACATATTCGTGAGAGCGAACAGATTGAGCGATTATATTTCTAATTATAAATGTAATATAAGACTCATATTTGAATACTGTTTTTCGTGTAACGGAAGTAGCAGGTTAGCGCAAAGTGTGAAGTTACTTGATGTTGAATGGTCAGTGCCGCCCACTGGGACTAAGTCCAACAACATGAATATAAAATATTGGCATTCTCTTCTCATCTCTTGTATTCTTACTATATACTAGTAAAAATACTAGTAAAAATTCCATAATCTCGGTACTGTATTTCTTGCTTACAGACTGTAAGCAAGAATCTGTTAAGGTATATGAGGTACTATTTATCAGAATAATTTCTCGATCACGTATTAAGTGCCAGTCGAGCTCCTCTATCACAGAATCTGTAACATTACATAAGGTTAACATTTTATCCTTCAGCATAACATACCATAACATTTCTTTTTGCGTCTTAACTTAAAAGAGAGAAGCCGTAAGTTTCGAATCACATAGAAACTTACTCGTATCTATAGAGATCGCGCGCATTGTTCGTCATTCCCACAATATGCTACCCGGAAACTTTCTTATAATGCTTAATTTATATAGCAATACTTTTGAACGAATGAAAGTCTGCCGTAAATCAAGTAACGAGCGATCATGCAAACTGAGATACTGCGTCTCTATTGCAACAAAGTTGAACAAGTCTTTATATTATAGGATTTGCTACTTTTCGGTAAAAAATAGACACACTGTTAACACAGTCTAAAATGCACGTCCTTCCACTAAATTAAATTATTTTAAATTATTTCTAAAGGTCTTCCAGTCTAAAATGCACGTCCTTCCACTAAATTAAATTATTTTAAATTATTTCATTTAAAGTATGACGACCCGTATGGCGCAATGGTCACTTTGCCGGAGTGCCGTTCAAAGGGACTTGGGTTCGATTCCCAGTAAGGCAGAAATTTGGATGATGAGTTTAAATTTCTATTCTTGGTCTGTCTTGGGTGTTTGTGTTGTTGACTTTGTGTGTTGTTTGTGTGTTGTCCATGGCACCCACGACACAAGGAATCCTAGTGTAGGGCTATGAGTGTGAAAGCGTTAATTAATTAATTAAAGCAAATAATGTTTAAATTTAAATG
>DWNJ01001511.1:0-11923 GCA_018250275.1 Udranomia eurus
TTCGCCGCGGATTTAAACAAAAACGTTCTACTTAATAGTGGGATGATGAAGGCACGAGTGTAATTGTGTGTGCATGAGTCCTGCGAGGGAGCGGGGGGCGGTACATATTGCATGAATTAAAGGTACATACCATCATATACAATAACAGCGGATTGTTGCGAAGTATTAATAACCTAATTGAATAACATACCTCAGCAGCGGGCCCGAGGATGGCGAGCACGACGGGAAAGAACAGCAGCCCGTCGACGAGGCCGAGCAGCACGAGCGCGAGCAGCAGGCGCGGGAAGGGGCGCGCCACGAGGCCGAACTCGGGGGCGGCGAGCAGGGCCGGGGCCAGCGCCGCCGCCGCCGCGCCGTGCAGCACCGGCGCCAGCGCCGCCTCCAGCGCCAGCGCCGCGCGCCGCCGCCGGCACCCGATCGACGTCACGAACGCCTGCGGAGCGTTTGCCGTTTACTCATTGTGTACATGAGTACATATATACGAGAGTAGCTATGTTCTTTGACGCGATTACGTCTTATAGATCGATGAATGTTGGATGCACGCACGAAAAAGTGCAAGAGCGCGGAACGTGACACTTTTTCGTGCGTAACGGGACTTATGGATGTTACTTTAGTCTTACGTCATATTTAAGACAGTTTAACCTGTGAATAAAACAGTTGTTTCAGACTTTGTGTACAACCAGAGTCTAGTAAACAATAGAAGTACAGTAAACAATAAAACATAAAAGCTATGCTTAATTTACTGAAAGCAAAATTACCCGATAAAGTTGTTGTTTGTTGTTATAATAGAATAAAATAAAATAAAAAGTGGTATACTAACGAGGCAGAGATGCACGGTGAAGTGGGTGCCGCGGCCCACGGCGAGCACGAGCAGCACGGCGGGCATGGCGGACAGCTTGACGCCGAGCGCGGCCATGGCGCCCAGCAGCTGCAGCACCAGCGTCGCCAGCGCTAGCGTCACCAGCACCGCTGCCCACGCGTTCAGCAGCAGCACCATCACCGCCTGCACATGGCAACATTGGAGTCAGATCCTTTGTTAATCAGAAGTTATTTCTATCCTATATACGTTGAAAAGGGATTTCGTAACATTGGATAAGTTATTTATACCCTCGTTATTTTTAAAAAAGACTCAACCCAACGCAACATTGACATAAATCTATTCTGAAATCAAAAGCTTAGGTATTGCTCCTCTTGAAAATACGTTTGAAAAATAAATGGTAACATTGCATTAAAATGTATTGGAAATCACGCTTGGAAAATCTTGTGTTATGTGGGTAGTTGAAAATATCATATATTAATTAGTAAACGGCAGATTGATATTTTGAATAAAAAAATATCTGGTTATTGATCGAAAATACAGTGCTTTATGATATTTTAAAACAAGAATATATTTCCATTTGTGAACATATTTCGTACATTTTAAAGGAAAACTTATCATATTAGAGGTCTAATTATTATTTTACTTCATTTAAACTGGTCTACGTTGAGTATGTAAGATCAGATAAAAATCAATAATTGTTGTGAAAAAAAAAAATTAAAATGTTTTCTTCTAATTGTATGACGAATAATTTTAATCGAGTAAATTAAAAATTCTACTTGACTTACCACAAACACAGCTGCCAACGCGCAGGCAAGAGCGAGTAGCAGGGAAGTTCTCAGGTACAAATACTGCTCCCAGAATAGAAACGGAATCCCAGACGGGAAGTTCGGTAATCCCTTTGTCTCGTATTTCAAACACAGCTCTCGCACGGACATTATCAAGCTCTTTATGCTATCAGTATCGCTGAGACCAGATAAGTAGAACGGTAACTGGGTGTATATCAGGGGCGAAGATTTTTTGATCTCCAAATGCACGTCCTCGGGCGTATGGATCCATCTTTGCGGTTGAGGCTTCAAGTTTCCTTGAGATGCTCCGTAAGCCAAGGCGTCGTTCGTAGCCCACGCGGACAAATAGTTGTAGAAAGCCTTAGGGTTGATGATACCGTCCTTGTCAACTAACCGATGACCAGAATTTATGAGGGACTTGTCGATCGGGTTGTCCACGTGACCCGTTTGAACCATAAGCTTGTAAGCCAGAATGCCTTCGTCACTCGCGTTCTTGCACCAATACTCTTGCGTTATGCACCCGCTAGCGACCTCCTTGTCGAACGCTACTTGTAAATCCAACAGCCAGTCGCGGAAGAGGCTTAGCCAGAATTTCGTGAGACCGCCGTTGTCGTTTTTAATTATATTCGGTATTCGAACGAACTGGTCATGGTATTCGTAGAGAAGTTTCTGATTGGTGGGGTATTCGAAGTCACCTTGGGTAACGGCATACATGTTGTAGAAACCGAAATACTTTTCTTGCCGTGACAGAAACTCGTGTTCGGCCGTATTTTCAGGTACAATGTCGGTGAGGTCTAGGCCGTCCTTGACTTTTGTTGCTCCCCAAACACTTGCTAAGATGACGGCGATTAGTGCTAGCATCGATGTAACCTATAAACAATAATATCAACAATTAAACATTTTGAATAATAATTTAAGTTACGAAAATACATTAAAACAAATATCAAGTTTTTTGCCCGAAAGTATTACACATTTTCTATTTATAATGTTTAAGCTTTGATTTTTGTTTTAAAGTAATTCATTCAACTGACGTAACAGTGAATCTGCAACTGCTTACACTCATATAATTCTCGATATATATATATATATATAATATATATATATATATAGCTTTGTAGTAACCTAAAAAAATACATTGATAATGTCTATCAATGGTAATATATATCATTAAAAACCATACCTTTACAGCTGGGCGTAGAATGAACGGCGCGTAATGATTCTTCGCCCATTTTGTTAGCGAGAGGCTGAGGCAACAGGTCTTCGTTTGTTCTGACACGTCAGGGTCCAGTGGTTGTCTCGTGCTATCCTTTCTGTGGTTCTGTAAAAAGTAAAAAATATATTAAAATATGTGAACCCAATCCCTTGTTATTATTATGAATATTCAAAGAATACTTAAAGTAGACCTTTTGTTTAAAACATACCTTTTCATTTCTACTGCTACGGCCCTTTGACCGTTCGGAAACTTTGATAGTTCTGTTCGGTAAAGGGCTTTCAGGCATCAGACAGCACAAGAGATCAGCTCTGGCTGCGGATCTCCGTCGTAGGTCTAAGGATATCATCGCTGGGAATACCAACAGCATGGAACCCAGATTGAACAACAGAAGGATTGCAGCCTGAAACAATAAAATTGTTATGAATAAATAAAAGTCACAAATTAATGGTTGATTTTTAAATATATAAATTATTAAAACGTGAAATATCAATTTTAATGTAATCAAATACCATCGTATATAACTTTAAAAGTTGTATGTACGTTACAGTTAGTTATGATAACCGACATTAAAACAAACTTTATTATGCAAGTAAATTAAAAACATTGTCGGGTCATTGCCGGCCGCCGCCGGCCAAGTAAAGGCTAGCACGCACCTGCAAGCAGAAAACGCGGAATGCGGGGATGGGCAGCAGCGCGGCGGCGAGGAAGGCCATGACGTTGCACAGCGAGGCCAGCAGCACGCTGAGCCCGCTCTTCTTCAGCACCAGCCCCGTGCGCTCCTCGCGCGGCACGTCGCCCGCCTGCTCCACGTACGTGTGCGTCAGCAGGATCATGTCCTGCACGCCCAGACCCAGCGCCAGGAACGGCACTATCTGCGTGCTCGACGCGTTGAACGGGATACCTGACGATGTCAACATTGTTAGCTCTTATCCGTTTTATGGAGTCTAATGTGTTGAATTAAGTCTACAAAATAAGGAGCGTCGAAATAGCCAAAGAAAGAATATAAAGAGCGTAGAATAATTCTTGAACTGTACTCTTAAAAATATTTTGACATAGATATACAGATATTTTGATTCTTACACTCGGAGATTTCGTTCCATAATTGTTTGCAAAAAAAGCGAATTTGTGTATACGCGTATATTTTTACCAAAGCAAATATATAAGTTATACCTATTTTAAAGTGTGTTCAGGAAAATAAATAAGATAAAACAAAAGAATAATCACCTAACAAAGCGCAAAAACCTAATCCAGCGGCTACAGTGATCGAGAGCAGAAGTACGCCGGCGATACCCACTCCAGCTTGCGAGCGAATGGGATCTCGCCATTGAATTAAAGTTACGGCAACATAAATCAACTGAAATAATAAAAAAATAATTTGAAATAAAAAAAACAAAGTGCAAAAAAATCTTATAAATACAAATAAAATTGCATGCAATGGTGCTTTTATTTTGCATTCAGCACTTACCATAAACATGTATCCCAAGATAATGTTCTTCAAGGATACTTCAGAAAATTTGCCGAGAATGTCGTTGAGGGTTGATGTCGAGAATGGGTAAAAACTGTACAACGATGACACTGACCCCGATGTGGTCATCTTTCGAACTTCCTGCAAGAACACGAAGTAAAACGTTATTACACTATTTCTAATGACTTATGTCTAGCGTTGGCCAAGTTACTTTTAAATGTTAATTTAATAGAATTGGTTACTAAATAGGAAAGGAGCAATGAAAATGAATTACTTATAATTTATAATCTGGATTTTGTTACACGAATATTGAGCAAAACATAATTGATCAATTACGTAAATTCATATGAATGCAGGACTGTGGTGACTAAAAATATCAGATCAAATAAGGGTCTTACAGCGGAAAACTTCCTCTGCCAGGCGTCAAGTACCGCCGCCGCTTTCTCCTGGTTCCAGCCAACTTGGTGCACTTTGTAGTGGTCGGCCCAGTATTCGTACATTTCTCGTTCGCCCATCAGCTGCACCACGGTTTGCAGAGCGCGTGCGCTCCGTAACGCCGAGGTGGAGTTCCGAGTGGCGCCTCCGACGATCAGCTGTTCGGGCCAGTGCATGTAAGCGGCCGCGAATCCGTAGCACCCGTGTGACAGCTCGGCTGCTACATCTGGGATCTGCAACATGGACAGGTTAGTTTTGCCTTTCCCAAAATCCAACAATAACCCACAAACAAAACGACTGACCGTCAACGTACAGAACAAAGTGAGACGAAAAATTTACGAGATTTCCGTGAAATTTTTACTTTGTGTCGGATGGCGAACGTTATTGGTATAATAGAGTCATTGTGGCGGGCGATAGCTGCGGTAAATGAGGCCCATTGAAGCGTATACAATACGCCCGTATAATGCCGCGGTCCGACTGCGCGGGCGCAGGGAACAATGTGCGCCCGTTCCGTGGCGAGGTCCTTCGCCGAACGTGGGTGGCGACTGCGCCTCTACCCATATACAAAAACTCACTTCAAACCGTTCCAATGCACTATTTATTTAACACAATGGCTAAAATATACGACATTCCATTCTTAAGGAGCAAAATAGGTACAACTGAAACCCATTCTTAAACAAATAGTAACTAAATTATTCATTTCTCGGTAAAAACTGGTAGTGATTGCGAAACTGAATTGAGTTGTTTTCGGGCATTAAAATATAATACGTGCATTGTAAATTTTGGGAAGTTTTTCTAAGATGCATAAAATCGGCATAGGGATGAACCAACGCAATCAAACACGAGTGTTTACTCGATATTTTTATTATAATACTATTACTTGCTGTAATAAATATTATGGATGAATGCTGAGGTATTTTAAATTCATTGCCACTATTCCTCGGAAATTAACATATCTGTCAGCAGGTTTTTTCTAAATTTACTATTTAAAATTTGGTTTAAATTAGAACAGCGTAATAATCATTGCAGCAAGATAGAAAAGGTTAACAGAAAGCGAATTTGATAGTCAACTATGATCTCATTCATTATAAATTATTACCAATACCACGAAATATATCACGTTTTCTGATATATAAATAATGTAACAAAAGATCTAAAGGTAATAAAGGATTAATATTATACTTTCAATCGATACCAAGTTTTCAAAGGTATCGATATCGGTACTATCGCGGTGATTCCCTAAAGAGTCCGCAGCAGGTAGTACCATCTGCTTGGCGGCGTCCGCTTTCATCCGCCTTATTACCGTTTCCAAAAATATTTTATTATAATGAGAATGTTTAAAGTTTATGCTTTAACTCCGATAAAATTATTTTATTTGTCGTTATGCCAGCTTTATTTACGAGATTGTAAAACTGTCGTAAATATAGATATTTTCAATAGAATAGCATTGGGTATTGAGTTAGCGGTAATCTGACTAACTTGCATTCCAAAACATACGTTTGTTTTTATATTTGAGACAATTGCGTTATGTACGTATATGTATATTTACCGGAAAATATCTATATATGATATATTTAATTGGTTACAAAAATTGGAAAGCTATTATATTATAGCTCCTAAGTTAATGCAATTATTTTATTGGAGTTTACAACACGTTTTAAAATGTTTCATATGTAGAAAAGCCACATCAAACTTGGCAATATTTTATATTAATTATCTGTGTTCGAAATACAAAAAATAGGAATATAAATTAGATTAATTGTACTTACATGTCCGGACTTCTTGTTCGGCGCTGTCGCCGGGCAGTGAGGATCGGTGGGGTCTAGGCAGGGCTTCTTCATGTAGGCGGACGTGATGCCAGCTCGCTTCATGTAAGCCTCTATCGTGCTCAGAGGCACTTGGAACTTCAACTTCTTTACTTCTTCTAATACTTCGAGGGGATTTAATTGCGTCCATTGTAGCTTATGTTTTAAGAGTCTGAAAATAAATAATCGGTTTAACCTACGCTCTTGAACCACGCTCGAAAAAGATTAGGGAAAAACAAGGTGCTTATTTATATATTTACCTTACAAAAATGTGAGGAACAAAGGTGGACTTAATGCTAATAGCATTTTCTGGTAGTAAAACTTAGGGTAGTCAGAGTACTTACGGAACAAGGATAGGGTAATCCGGTCCAAGGAGCTTTGCTCCTTCCCAGAAACAGTCGAGTGGCGTGATAATAGCGCAAGGGATGATGTTGTCGATAATCGACTCGATGTGGTGGTAGCCCTCGAAGTCCGGTACACTGGGGCTATAGCAGATATCCTTTAGCCGCCACTCGATATCGTACATATGAACCGTAACACGAGTCGCCGCGGTGACCACCTGCCAACGATCGATTAAAAATCTAATTGAATAATTTAAGACGGTACAAGATTGATATCATGTTAAATTGCTCTTTCGAGACTCTTCACATGTATTCGATGATTGATACGGTTTCCATATTTAAATTATATCGCTGATACATTTACGGGCAAGACATCCAAATGAATATCTTACAGGAAAACGGTTTTCAAGTTTAAGTATAAGTTTTTCATAAGTATTCATAATTTTTTTTGATCCAAAATACATGGCCCTTTTTCCTTTTGACCTTATAATATTATGCAGGTGAACATTAGGCTATTATGTGTTATTATAAAATATAGAAATTTGTGGTTAAGGTACTCGTTGCCCATGATAAATTCAATATTTTGTAAATCTATTTAAATGTAGTTGCTGTTGAATCTATTGGAACTTTATTCCGTTAATCTGTATAAATTAGATTGTTAAACATAATGTAAATAGAAATATATCATGATTTATGAAAATACCTTCAGGTGTTCGAGCAATGCGCCAGCGTGCAAGAGGGAAACGTCAGGGTCCTTAGCGGTCTGTATGACTAGCTGATGAGTAGAGGAATCGGCTTCACCCAGCGCTTGCGCCGTATATTTTAGCTCTGCTTCCAAACGACCACCCTCTGGAAATAAGAGTTTACTTGTAAAAGCTACTGAGGATAAATAATAGAGATAAGTGCGGTCCGATAATATAGATAATGTAGAAAATTATTTTTAATCTTTTTAGGTACATAGATCCCAAAAATAACTAGTGACGTGTGATGGCGAGAGATGTCAAGATAATATACCTATATTAGTTTTACTATTAATAATGAAGTATCCTTGTTACTGCTTATAATGTATCATGTGTGTGAAAAACATTTCACCCAAGATTTTTTTATGTAATTATGAAATCACTATAACCATTTTTAATACATCTATAAATTGGTTCTCATAAAACTACATGTCATCTTTAATATGTGAAATGAGTCAGGCGGGACTCCTTGTTTTATAAATAAAGATATGTGGGTTAAAGCAATTTAGATTTCTGATGTATTAACATAATAAAATGTATTTGTTTACGTTTGATAACATCATTTAAAAACACTTATGTTGGGAAAAAAATCATAAGTAAGATACAATGAAATATACTGTTTTCACAAATATACTGTCAGTCTGTATGTCAGGTGCAGTATGGTTGCGGCACTATGGGTTGCGTAAATCAGATAATTTCATTTGCGATAAAGTACATATTTCGCAAGCGCTATTTAGGCAGATTAGAGGTTTGAGCACTCGATACCAGTTGTGGA
Organism: Udranomia eurus; assembly: GCA_018250275.1. Lineage (NCBI taxonomy): Eukaryota > Metazoa > Arthropoda > Insecta > Lepidoptera > Hesperiidae > Udranomia > Udranomia eurus. Next base: position 8,380 of record DWNJ01001511.1, read on the forward strand.
TTGATGGACATTATATCTTAGAACTTTTCAATGAAATAAGTATGCTTTCTGTTGGTTTACCCTATCTGCGAATTGAGACTAATTTCTAGTTGTGGAGCTATGCAAGTGTAGAACGGGGTCGTAACTAAGATAACTAATATTATCCTAATTATTCACTGCTTATAGGCTTATTTGTTATCCGCGCAATATTACCTATAACAGAAAGGCAGATAGAGGCCACCTGACTACACGACATGTAATGGAGAGCAAAAACTACGATTTTATATTATTGAAAACGCAATTAAGTTCGCATTAAATTAGTCTGTTTTTATCGCGGATATAGCCATGTCCTCCGCTTCGGTTCATTAAAATAAATGGTTTGTATAATGCGATAGTCTTTATGGATGCAGACATCTTAATTTACTTCAAGTACCTGCCTACACATTGTAAGGCGAGATAATGCCAGGTAAGAAATCTCTTTTAAGTGTTTGTCAGGTATTTTTTTTAATCCCGACTTATTGCATTGCTCGTATGATGCTTGCATTTGTATTTATATTTGTAAGTACTATATTATATAGAATCGTGAAAAAATATTTTAAAGCACTTCCAAGCCGTGTTTCTAACAATTATGGTAAGTACCAACAGAACGTTTCTTGTGAACTTTTAAACTTTACATTCTTAAATTGTTATAACCTATCTTTGCAGTTTCAAAGGTGTTTAACAGAAGAGACATTATTTTAACTCAGTACAAGTGTTGAAATGAATAAGTCAACGAACCTACCTACCATTTCTTCGAATGGTATGGACAAAAAAAATCTAATTTTAGTGAACAGTTCTCAGCTATGCTTATTAGACCGTCGACACATTTGTTAGAAGGGGGCGGACTGGCGATGTGATAGTTAGCAGCGTTAACACATCCGAGTTGATTTATCGCGAAGTTGTGACAGTTCCATTGCCGCCTTTAAACCGTACACTTTATTAAAATATATTTTTAAACACAAGCTTTTAAGCTTTTAGAAGCTCTGTTAAGTGTGCACTACGCGTATGGTGTGTGTGCGTATACGGTCGCAGTAGCCATCAGTCATGTTGTACTTTAAGTGCTACATTCTCTTCTATACCGTAGAGTATATTGATTAATGCCTCACTATTGACGTTCTTGGTTGCCGCCAGCTAGACGGACTTATAAAAATGATCTGTAATACATTAAAATGACTGTCAAACGACAAACATGCAAATTAAAAAAAACATGTTACGATCGTATTGCATAAAAGGAACTAATTAAAAACATCGATGTACATGCAACATACAACTTATCGCCTGCACTACATACAAAAATAATTGTTAGGCTTTTAATTTCACCGAATCGCCGCCTCGTTAGATAAAGCTGGCTGGAAAAATATCGTCCACATTAACGTACCGGCTATGGCCATCAAAACGTCCCGGTGACGGACGGACACACGGGTCCTATCCGCGATGTTTTATTCGGCACAAAAGCATTAAGTTTTTTCGTTTTACGTCCCGAGCGAGCCGCGTTATCAGCAAATGTCGCGAGGACTCGTTCCAATTAACACCCGCTCCGTTGATTTATGGTCAGGTTTGGTGCGTTTTTTGCGCTGAATTAGGCCTGAGAGGTGTTAGAATTAAAATATGGCAGTCTTGTTAGCGATTAAATTGTTATTGTATTACTTGCGGGTATACTCACGTGTGCCTTGCGTTTCGTTTAACCGAGTGGTTACAAATGCCGAATTTAATAGAGGCTATGCAGTGTCCTGAAACTTATCCAGATTTTATAAGGGACATTTATCCCAGGACAATTTCATCAGTATACCCAGTCATTACTTGACTTAACATAATCACATTAACTTATTTGGGTATAAAAGAGGCTATACAACCAAACAAAGTTACAATGTTTACTTATACTGATGATATTAATTCGATAGTGTGATGAAGAGTCTCATGGTTTGAATGTTAAACAAATAACGCTCGCTATTCAAGGCTTGTCGGCAAGTCGATTACGTTGTTGTCAGCGCTGTTCAACTATCGGGCCGCTTCGCTGCTGCCACAGTTAACAACATCGGGACAAAATTTTATATTTACAATTATTGATTGATTGGAGAGTGTAATTAAGAGATAATTTAAACCAATAAAGCTCGCTATTCAAGAGTTGCAAAGTCGATTACGTTGTCAGCGCTGTTCAACTGACGGCCGCTTCGCTGCTGCTACAGTTAACGCCCTCGCTCCACCCGCGAGGAATGCTACTTATTTTGGTCGCTAATTTATAGTGCAGTCGAGCCAGGTCACGCGAACTTTACACAAGCCCCTTCCCAGTTTGTTTTGGTTTGTTTTGTAAATGTTTGGGATTTGTTTGAGACGCCTACGTTCACTTTCTAAGATAAAGCATTGTCTGAATTATTTGAAATTAGCTTTAATTCACATACGCAACATGTACGCACACTTAATATTTTATGAGTGAAACCTTTAACATTTTTACGTTTCCGCGGAATTACAGTTGCGAAAACATGTTTATTAATACCTCTAAATAAGGATAAGAATTCGAAGACAATTATAATTTTAACTTAAATAATACGGATGATTACGATTGAATGACTGCGAGAGATAGCAGTTTTATAGCTATGAATGTATTAATGATTTACAGACTGATAGTGTATCATTCTGCAAACAAGCGCCCGAGATGTGTTTGTTCCAAAAATTAAACTATCATCTACGTAGGTATATGAGACACAAACCAATATATATGCATACGCATAAATTAAAGTGTCTGTCTTGAAAGACAAGCTAACTTTTGTAAAATGTTTGTCTGTCTGTCTGTTTGTTCGAACTAATTTTGGATTTGGTGTATGGAACGGCTAAGTCGATTTGTATATACGTCTTATCCCAGAACTCCCTCGGGATCGGGATTTAGGCGAGAAAATCGCGTCTAACTGATCAGCACCACCCAGATAGATATGAAGCAGCCCTAAATCTTGGTAAAAAAGAAATAGCCTTAAATAATTTCTTATAACCTGAAATAAGTATTTAAATTATGGTATACAACCAAACTAAGTCAATATAGACTCCCACACGAACGAAGTCGCGGGCACTGCTAGTGTAAACACAATCGCGTATGCAAATATCCAAACCATTTACGAAAGAAATATATCCGCGCTTCTCAACGCCAGCGGGGAGTAACACGAAGCATTCCCTTGTCTGCCTGTCCGCAGTCCACAGATTGTCCTAATGCTAATGCCATCGTGATTTCGCAGAACACTCTGTATGTAAATGAACTGAAAAATAAAAACCTTCGACAAAAACGTGATTGACGTCCTCCTAAGTTTTTGTCGTTTTAGGGCGGGGCCGGGAATGGTCCTGGTACGAACAGTCGTGTTTATTATATAGGTTCTCAAATATTTTATGAACTTACATTGCACGCCTCCAGAGGTAGTGCTTTACGATTGCCTAATTTTTTAATTGCTCATTACTCACTTTCAATTACCATTTTTATGTTGCCAGACGTTTTCCGGTAAAAACATATTATTTTATTGGACTAATCATAGGCGATAAAGTT
>DWNJ01001512.1:0-11922 GCA_018250275.1 Udranomia eurus
TAGGGAATCTAGTGTGGAATCTGCGTTCATGCTAACTAATGTATTGTATTACTTTATGCAAATACTTTTTTATTCTTCTTATACTAATTTAGAAAATAGAGAAGTTTTATAATATTTGCGAATGTTTGCTCATCCTACATGAATTATAATAAAAATAACATATTACCCTAAATTATAACCAATGGACTAATGAAATAAACATTGCAATATATTGTATAGCACCATGTTTGTGTAGCAATTAAAGCAGATCTTAACTTAAACGTAGAGCGCGTCAGATGCAAACCTATAGTAACTGTAATGCGATGCTACGACATGGAATATTTGCGCAGATCGCTGGGTTGACTTTAGAGTACGTACCATACGTTAGCGTATGATTTTATAAAGCTACGATACTTTATAAGAATACTCGTCTATATATGTTTTATAATTGTGAGGTAGCAAACGAGCTTGCAGTCCAGCTGATGTTAAGTGGTCACTGCACCTCACGAACCTGTAGGATAGGTTCAAAGTTCTTTCTTAGGTCGACTACAAATGTTTCTACCCCAGAGGACTAAGTTGGAAAGCCTCGGTTACTTATATAGCTCTATATTATTATCTCTTGAAAACACATACACAACCAAAATAATACGACAAACAAGTACACCTGCTGACGTACAAAGGAACCCTTATTGAAGACATCATGAAAATTGAAATTTTAAAAATACGGGATAGTTTGATTATCTGAATGTCTCATATGTTCTGTTTACAGAAGTTTTTCCAAAAGAAGCTTCTTTTTTCTGTGCTTTTCAGAGGTTGTTTTTTTATAATTATTAAACTTGTTCAATTACAATAAAATATGTAATCCATCGTTTTTTTGACACAATACAACACAAGTCATAGTACAAATTTTAAATCATCCACCTAATATTAATTCTTTAAAATCACTTAACGAAGCATAATAAAAAACTAAACAAAACTAAATAAAATGCACACACACAAATAATGTTGCAGTTTTAACGCACGCTCTAATCATTAAACCAATATAGGGTAAATGTACCGGTTTCCGACCCAACGCCTGCCACATAAACTCCAAGTCAGCGATGTGCGCTGGGACGAGCACGGTGAAGCCAGTCGCGTACGTGTTCACTACGCCCTCCCGCACGTAGTAGAGCTCCGCATCTAGACCTGGAATAATACAGCCAGTTAGCTTTGTTTATGCAAACTGTGAAGTTCCTAGTGGTAATACCTACCATTTTCTTGTATAGCTTACCTTTGTATAGTATTTAGAGTAAGATACGAAGGTATATTATTTTTATTACGGAAGTCAAACGAGTATGTACCTGAAGCTGGTTGAGTATTTGGATACATATATTTAAAAATATCTAATATATAAAGTTTATTATAACTATTTGTGCATCTAAATAAATTACGAAATTTAAGCTTGAATTTTAAAACACATTCTTTACATATATTATTTTTGTATAGCCTGTTTTAGAAAAGTGTTCACGTTGATATAAAAGTTTGAATATATTTCGATAGATTCTCTTGCTAAATCTTTCTCGATCGTTTATGTTTATCATATTTCTACCTTGGAGCAGTGTTCATGCCTAGAAACTAGTGAGTTTAGTCCTTTATAGCCCCACGGACTGACGTATGAACTCGTGTAACAAGACTGTCACTACTTATCGTTTCTGTTCACGTAACAGTTTTTGTAATTGTATAACGTGAAATGCACTTAAGCTCATCAATATTTCAAATGCAGTCGGGTAAAAAAATCTTATTATTCTAATTCCTTTTCTCTGCATCGGGCGGATAGAGGTACCCCCAGATGCAAGTTCGATTCCCCGGGGGCGTACTGCGTCAAATTATCCAACTAACTCTATTTGCTTTGCCAAAAAGTAACGTGTTCGGTTGTACTCGGCTTGAATAATCTTGATATTAGAGTGTATTTGCAATTTGTTTGTATTTTATTAAAATAGTGTTTCTGTTACTGCAACACTGGCGTTTTTAAATCAAGTGAAGTGTATATTCAATATTGCAAACGAGTGTTTATTTTACTATTTTCCGTTCCGTCAAACTACCTCAACGGTGATGAAAATCATAATGACGTATAATTTTCACAATATTTGAGATATAAGTAGAGTATTAAATTGTGGAATTGTATAGCGTCATTCTAGCTTTCATTATCAGTAGTGGATTCATATTTAAAAAAAACATTGTAAAGACTATTAAATTCAAATCGTAAAAATAAAAATTGATAAAGTACTTTTAAACTACGTAATGCACCTTCAGAAAATTCGTTTGAATCCAATTATCTGAAAAGCTCTGAAAAATAAAAATACGAGTAGGTATATCCGCCGAATTTTCATGCTATTCATTCGTTCATAAATAATTCTAATCTATTGAGCGCAGCGAGTAATTCTTTTCAAATAGGTATTCCATTTGAATTTAAAACGTTTAAATTATGTCCTATTCAAAACACTCGCATTTCAAACAATTGATATCACTTGTCAAATATTAGCTCTTAATCTGTGTCGCCGTTCGGAAAGGTTGGAAAAAAAATTAAAATGGCGGATCATCCAATCAGCGTTCATTTAGAGGCGGCAAAGCGGATGCGACAGTGGACTGGATATGAAGTGGCACTTTGCACAATTGATGAATCACTACCCCTACTTTTAGTCCGTCCCCTCAACCCTCGAGGCTTCGTCCCTCTCAGCTACTTTATGTGAGGATATTTTATCTTGGATTTACACATCTGTTTACACAATGCTCGATGTGTTTTTGTGATCTTACGAAGCTTTGCTGGATTATTTCTTTTTGAAGGTTTACAATGACAATGTTTAGGAGAAAATCGTGATTGTTTTGTAGTGATTTTCTATGTATTAGGTACCTGTTTTGAGCTTGAGAATTCCTGCACCATGTAAGCTTTGTTTTTATAATAGGACACTTAGAATTTAGAAGTCACACGTATATAATCAATCAAGAGCTTACGTATAACTAACATGAATTTTTGTATGTTATGATCTTGATTGGACTGTAAAATATTAGGTCATATTTTAGTAGAATCCTTTTTTCTACTTTAATTAATAATAAATAACTAAAAAGATATGGATAGAACAAAGAATCGTATAATAATTGTTTATTACGAAAAGCTGCGAACGCTGATAAAATATTGTCACTGGAGGTGAGCTATTCAAAAACTTTGACCTAAATAGGCGGCTTTCTTCATTCAACAACAGTTTGCTGGATGTTGTATAAAAGGTAGATACTTTTTCACCACTGTTATTATGATCGTAGAAAAGGCGTACTTTTATGTTGGTTTTAAAAATAACTATGTCTTCCTTTTGTAGGGTGCTGTATTTTGATAATCATTTTAGTACAATAAGTTACGGCGTTTACTAATAAAGTATACTAGTAAAGTATCAGTGTGATGAAAATTGATTTTATAATTGTGGTAATATTTATAGTGGAAATAAAAACATTCGCTCGCCAATGCCATTACAAATGTACACGCTAGACAATGCATATTTGGAGTACCTAAATCCAATATTGGAATATTGGATATTTATATTGGAAAATTTTATTTAATACAGCAATATTTTTTCTTCCTCGTCCAAAATCGATGAACAAGATTTTTCACATTTTCCGAAAAAAGTTCATTAACAGACAAAACTCAATTTACTGCACATAAACCAGGTTTTCAGCGCGTCAACATAAAAGCGTTTGTTCTCTGTTCATTTGACGTGTCCGCAGGTAAAAACTTCTTATCCACCTTCCTTTGAAACTTCCCCTTTAATAATTAAAACGTACTAACGACAGACTATACGTGCGAAGGCCCGCGGCGATGCCTTTGTCAACGGTAATGTGTACCCGCCTCATTACACGGCTTCTAGTTCCTCCAGCGGTGTCTAATGAGACAACTGTTAAGACAGATATCGTTGATTAGAGCTGATAAGGATCGGGTTTACGCATCTAATGAGCGGTTGTGACCCGTCTTTTGTTTTCTCTCATTAAAATTTAGTAGGAGCAGTTCAAAAGAGTTCTTATTAATTTATGTATTTCTAGTTCTCCCCGCAGGTCTGCTCGGATTATAAAATAGAAGACAATATCTTGGGGATTTTTCCATACATATACATATCTTTTCCATCTTCTTAAGGGATGAGCTCTTCTCTGAATCCCAAACTATCTCCATCCAAAATTGCATTCTTTGTTCAGCGGTTAAAGCGTGTATATGTTACAGACAAACATCTTTTCTTTTGCATTTATAAAATTAGTATCACACAAATGATAATGATATAACGGTTAAGAGTTATTCTAAAAATCAAGTTTTTTTTTGTTCTTCTACACATGATTCACTATTTTTATAATGGTATGTCCGAATAGCTCCTTTTAAGAGTATATAGATCGACGTGAAGCCGGGATAACCCAGAAAGCATAAGAGCTTGCGCTCGAAAGATGTACATAAGATGCCTTGAGCACTTAACCCAGGTTTTATTCTACCGTGATTTTACAGTTTTAGCAATGATATTAATTTAAAATGAGCCCACTTCTTATAAACTGTTGGTATTTACTTTTATTATATTATTTATTATAATAATTATTATAACATCCACGTATAAACAGATTTTATTTTATTGTGGATTTTCGTCTACGCTTAAAAATAAAATTGGATGTGAAGTTAATGGATATTTACGTTACTTATATTTAAAATGATAAATTATCATCATCATAAATTATTATTCATCAAAATTAAACATGTAATAACCGTAGATTAGCTCTAATCCTAGGTTATTAACCCGCTAACGGCGTATGGATCTTTTCAAGAAGCTTTTTAAAAGTTAATCGCGCGTGGAGCTTATCGCTTTATAGCTGCGATGCTCTTCAAAAGGCTTAAGCCATTACACATCATTACCACACTATGCTTGCTCATAGGGTATTATAGGATATAAGTTTTGTAAAACGTAATATAATGTGTTTTCTATAATGAGTATAAAGACGATAAGAGATAAACCGACAATGCGTTTTCCCGCTGTTTTTTTTCGAACCATGTATCGGCCAAATGCCGCCTGCTCGCAAATCGGCAGCAAACGTCTGTTCATGGCACAATCGCCCAGCGAACAGGAAACATTACAAAAAATTGCGAAAAAAAGCTAAATAATGCCTAATTTTTTTTGTGATGTGTAAAAACCGAACAGGGATGCAAAGCTAAAAGCTATAAATTAGAAACTAATATTCCTTATCAAAGTGTGTATTTATATGTATATAAGTTTTTTACTACAACGTTGAGTGAAAGAAAGAGATGCAACTATATAAAGTCTACCCGACAACAAACTAAGTGTAGTCGTGGTTACACAAGCGAGACCAAATGTTTCTTTCCTTTTCATTTTTATTCACGCTGCATGGTAATCCCTCGCAAAAATTGGTTGAAGCGGATTTCTTACAAAAGTAAGTATTGTATTGTTGGTCTATCTCTTATAATGTCTTTGAGTATACTCATACATATAGCATTTGTTTGTCATTATTTTTTTACAACTGTGAGGTAGCAAACCACCATGCAGTCCACCTGGTGGTAAGAAGTCACTGCCGCCCATGGATATCTGCAATCAACCCAAGACAGGATCGATGGTTTTTCTTAGGACAACTACAAATATGTTGTTACCCCTAAGTCGGAGCGTCTAGGTTAAGTGTGTCTCCCTTACCACTACTTCTTTAAATCAGAACCCTGTTTTTATAAGCCAGAAATATTATGATAATAGAATAACTGGAAGCATTTGAGATTAAATATTTATATTTATCTAATACGACCTGCGTGCATTAGATAGCATTCAGATCTATAGAGTAGTTTATGTAAGATTATGTAAAAACACAAGAAATGCTGTCTACTATTCACTACTCTATTAAAAAAATCATGAAATTCTACTACTGAATTCTAAAAAAGAACTGAATATTAAAATATTGAAGAACTATCCGCATAAGTGTGAGAAATGCAAATAGGCTAAGCACTGATTAAGGCCGATGCATAAAACCTGAAGTACATACATATATTTGCCAACGAGCACATGCAAGGGTACTTTTGTTCTGTTAAACAACGGTTTGCGCGTTCGTTGGATAAATCGCAAATGTACATGCTCCAGTATTAATATCAATAAACAATACAGTTTGAAATGAAGTAGTAAGTAGTTCGAACGCGGCTGCAGTTTTGCTTAATTGCCATCGATCCGTTTCTATCCGTGTACGAGTATACCGGTGCTGGTTCACACAATTATTGGAAAACAGACAATAATAATTAGAAAAGGACAAAAGGCACCGTGTCGGGCGTTCGACTTCCAGCGTTTTTTTTTAAATAATTGATTGGTTTAAATTTATATTTTATCTGGGTTTGTGTTGTCTATGACATTCACGAGACAGGATACTATTCCTATTTCATCGGCGTATTTCTTGCTGTATCAATTTTATATTCTTTCTCTTACTTTACTAATTTTATTGTATATCATCTATCTTTACTATATACTTATAATCTTATTTATTCATGATATCTTTCTTGGTATTTTTAAATACCGCCTAATGATTTCTGCTTTGTCCTTGAGGTTGACTGGTAGAGAATGCTTATAGCATTGAGTTTGCCTTTTGTACCTTTATGAACATTGGTATAATAAGTTTAAATAAATTTATTAATTTTAAATAAGCCAGACACTTAACCATGTAAATCAAACATTGAAGGGAAGTCGCTTTAATATTTTCAACAGTAAATTTAAATTAAATGGAATTTTAAAATGTAAGAGCTCTTGGGTATAAATGCTTATTCCGTTCTACATAACTTGTCGTGCGGCAAAATCGTTCTTTCAACTATTTAATCGTTTTTGAATGAGAAAGTTACATGTACAAAAGTATATATCATGAACAAAGTCCCCAAAAGTTGACTGGATGAATGTTACCTACTTTCTCAAAATGTACTAAATGAACGAATTTTTATGCTGTTTTTACTAAAAGATGCAATTCTTGCGAAAGTTTCATAGTGCATGGCGGTTTTATATAAATTGACTGAAATACAAATTTACTGTCGAAGAGGTCACGCGGTAGAAAAAAATCTCGGCTGTAATCCATCAGAGATACACTAAAATAATATACTAGAGAATTTGTAAATCTACAAAAATACTACAAAGAAGTCCACGATAACGTCTGTCATCTCTTAACTTTAACTCCCAATAACTACTTTTATGTTCAAAATTTCATTAGAAAATATTACATTATATTTTCGAGGCTGTTTTTCTGTTCAGTATTCATCCTTATCTATATAAGTGCGTTCGATAGCTTCGCCATTAAATATACAAATCAAATATAGATATATATTAGAAGATATTAAAATTAAAATTTGATATTAAAACAAAACCGTTTTAAGAAAAAAAAACTATACTCAAAATACATACTTAGGTAGGTATAACATGTGCTTCCAAAGCGCAGTTTCAGTAAATGAGCACCCGGTTTCAACGCACTCTGATTTCAACGGTGATGAGCTTTAACGACCTAATTACTAAATCGTACGACTCCGCGGGGTCTATAATTCTAACTTTATCACCTAATTTTACACAGATTTACGATCTTACATAAAGAGTCAGTGATTAAACGACGTTGCCTACACTTGTAAGGTTAATGTACTTTATCATTAGACACGCCATAATTGTATGTAGATAACATTTGGTATACACACTTCATGGGCTAATTTTACTTAGGCTTATAAATAATTTTGATAGCAATTGTCATATTTTTGTTATCAGCGTCTGTCAATATAGTATAGACTAGCTGACCCGGCGCACTTCGTACCGCCTCCCTGTCCCACAACTTTTTTTATTTATGAACCGCTTTTCAATTTCGAATTATAAGTCGCATTAGCCGTTTCTGAGATTAACATGCATAAACGCACAGACAAACAGATATGCCGAAAAACAGACAAAAAATCTAATTGAAAACAAATTTGCCCTCAATTGTTTTAATAAAGACCAAGTAGTAGCTGGCAAATCTAGCGTCTTAAATACAGATTGCATATCACATTATTTCTAACTGGTAATACGAAAGGAAAATTAATGTTCCATCTAGATAAACATCGATAAAATATTTTTCTGATTTTGCAGAAAATTCCAAGCTATGAAAATCAGTCCGTATAGTATTAGATTGGAACGGCGTTTAACAATGAAATCAAGATTTTTATAATTTCAGGAAAAATAATACATTAGTAAATTTAGGGGTTTGAAACCATTGATATTATGGTTAGCTATTAACCAGTACTGCCAAAACGCATTGGAGCATCGTGGCGGAGTATGCTTTCCTAATTGTAAGAAGAGAACCGTGTCAGCAATGGAACAGAAAAAGGGTGACCAATCAATCCATCATATTGACAATCAAGTATCCTTGTTATTATTATAAATTTTGACGACCCGTATGTCGCAATGGTCACCATGCTGGACTGCCGTTCGAAGGGTACTAGGTTAGATTCCCAACGAGGCAGAAATTTGGATGATGAGTTTAAATTTTTGTTCTCGGTCTGGGTGTTTGTGTTGTCGTGTTGTCCATGGCACCCACGACACAGGGAATCCTAGTGTGGCTATGAGTGTGAAAGCGTTGAACGTTTGAACGTTTTTTTTGGTATGCTCGGTTATTACTCAGCTTGATGAAATGTTATGCACACATTAGTAAGGTTAATAGAAAAAGTAATTAGGTTATAAAGAGTATATTTATTTTTTACTTTCCATTCAGGACAAAATATTGTTCCCTAGAGACAGAAAAATTAAGCCACGTAAATTATGATATAATTATGACATATGATGAGCTATATTAGAGAGGCCTAATATTTAAAACTTGAATAAAAACACAAGCTTAGTTATAGATGAAAACATAATGTTTTATAAGTGTTAGTATGATATACAAAGGGTGAAATTAATATTCTGATGTTGATAAAAATAAAGATCTCTAAGCAGATTGCGCAAAAAACACCTATTTCTACGGTGCTAAGTTTTTACTACGTGATTAACAAATTCTACGACTATATAACGCAATCATTCTCTCGTTATCATCTATATGGATGAGGACATTAGATTTAATTAGGTAATTCGTTGGGAGTAATTGAAAGCTTCATTATATTATTCAGTAATTCAATTTAATTTAATTAGAAACTTTACTGATTGGCTGTGACATGAAAACGGCCGCAGAGTTCTGAAAGCTACATAAATTATGTATTTAACATACATGACTACCCTTTTTTTATAAGTGAGAGGTAGCAAACGAGCATACAGTCCACTAGATAGTAAGTGGTCACTGCCGCCCATGGACATCTCTAATCAACCCAAGATAGGATCGAAGTTCTTTTATAGGTCCATTACAAATGCATTGCAACCCTTGAGGACTAAGTTGGAACGCCGCGATTAAATATATCTCCCTGACCACACCCTTCAAACCAGAACACATAAACAAGACCACAGACAGAGAGATCGTGGGTTCGATCCTCACTTCCCTATCGCACTATAGTCGTGAACCCACTCCTTACACAAGCCTTTGAACTTAGCTAGAGGGATTACCAAAATTACTAGTATGATATGCTAGTAGTTTAAAAATACAAAATAACATTTGATTCTTGATGTTTGACAATAATTTTGTTCTGTAAAAGTGGATAAACATAATATACATTTTAAACGATTTCCGAAAACGGAGCAGCTTCTTAATTTGCCAGATTTTATTTTTTATTAATTACCCAAAACCCCTTATGTTTACACAATTAAATGCTTTATAAAATAAGTTTAAATCAGTGCTATGCATAATTTAATGTAATTTGGTTCAAATTAAATCGGTCACTGGTAATTCAGTTCCTACGGTAACGAACCAATTTGAGCTAATTACTGAGTGATACACTTTACGAGACTTGTAATGTGGCTCTTCTGCTTAATTTTGTGTTGCGGTACCGGCAGTATTGTCTAGTTGGTAAAGTATTTATACTGACAGTAATGTCCGTGGTTCAACAGGATGTACAACTGTGTAAGTTTTAAATAAGAACAGAAAATTCCCTGAGATGGTAACGCTCTGTGCGCTGCTGAAATTCCCTATAGCATTGTACCTTTTTAAAGTAAATAACATAGAATATGAAATATATACATGAAAATAACACAATACCTATTATAAGATGCAACAATAAAACTACATTAGGAGATTATTTAAATAGCGTAGATATTTAAGTTTTTTTTTAATAACTTAACTAACAAACGAATGATTGAATACTTTCATTTTTTTTTGTTTTTTTTTTATCGCCAGACATAAAGACAGGCAGGTCACCTGATGTTAAGTGATCACCGCCGCCTATGGACATTTGCAACACCAGAGGTATCACCAATGTAACGCCGTCTTTAAATTAAAGCTCCTAAGGTAGAACTTCTTATCTAGAGTTGAGCACAGATTTCCATGAGCGGCAGTGACACTTAGTGACTATCAGGTGGACTGTATGTTCGTTTGCTGCCTCAATGTTATAAAAAGAACACATTCCAAATCAGTTCCCCAATCCTTAAGTGTAGATGCCGTGTCCTTAAGACGTGTAACTTTTCCATATTCCGTATTTTCATTACGATACCTGGTTTACCCGACAAATTCCCGAAGCCCAGTGCTTCGTGAAGCGAAGTTAATTTCGTACGCCCGTGCAACGGACGCTCAGTCTTTTCCTAAAACACCTTTGTACGTATATTAAAATGCTTCTTTCATGAAGCTCCTTTATATCCTTGAGACTTAACATTTTTATGCCATTTTAACGAAGAAGGGAATCCTCTTTTATTCTGTAATTATTATGTAGTTAATTTTTTTATAATAAAAACATTATTTTATAGCGAGAAAAAATATTTTAAGTTTATAACTGTTTTAATTACGTCACTTAATAAAAAATTGTTGATATTGCTCAACAAATTAATGTCAATGATTCTTAACCGGTGGTAATAAATAGCGAGTTTGACAATTTCAGACTTTAATTCATTATTTACATTTATTACTAGATTCATTATTAAATTAATAACAGAAGTAACAGAATGAAATGTTCTATCATTAAATGATATACCTACTTTATTGCACTAGTTATACATAAAAAAATGTTTGTAATTAAAACACCAACTACAATAAAAATATTTTACATTCTAGAGAGGATTGTGAAAAGGGTAATTATATTGCCGCCGTTCTTTGCCGACTCTGAAAGCGGCTAGGTATATTTAGGGGGCCATTTTCTTAGGAGATAAAGGGGTAATGGGGGTACGTAGGAAAGAAATAGTGGGCATTTGCATTTGTACTCTAAGATATTGCTAAAACAGCGTACTTGTTTTCTTTTTAGCGGGGCAGCAAACGAGCATGCAGTCCACCTGATGGTAAGTCGTCACTGCTGCCTATGGACACATCCGTATTCAACCCAAGACACGATCGAAGTTCTTTCTTAAGTCGACCACGTATGCTTTGTATGACCACGTATGACCTGAGGACTAAAAACACTGCTGCTATAAGAAATAGGTGTGGGGGTGGTTCCTCGTGAGTCGAACCGTAAAAGGTTCTGCCACCTTCATTATTAAGAGAATTAGGAACCTAAAAACGAACGAACGAGATAACATTAGTTAATGTGATTACTCTGATAATTAACTTGGATTATGATATATGGTTGGGCGTGAAGCGCAAAGATTTGGAAATTAGAAAACACCACACTACGAAACAGGAGGTAACATGATTACTATAATAAATAAAAGGTTTGGGTGAGAGAGGTGTGAAAGGCTGACTTTATTTATATTTTCAATACATGATTCAATTTTGTATGAGTAGCCTACTTACCCCTAGCTTCCAACATACCTTCGCTTATAAATAATCTATTTCTTAAATCTTATAGAATTAAATGACATTTAGGTCACAATTATTTTCCCCTCCACTCCAATTAGTCTT
>DWNJ01001513.1:0-11922 GCA_018250275.1 Udranomia eurus
ACCACCTTAGCTCTCTGAAGTCCAAATGAGAATTTCTGAGAATACAGGAACTGTGCTAGAAAAAAAACACTAGTTATTGCAAATTCCCATTTAAAATAAGTTTTGAAAATACCTCGTCTTATGGAATATATAAAAGTGTATTTAGTAGGTGTTAGATACGATTACGAAGCCCCATCTGTGAGCAAATAACAATGTTGCCAAGTCTCAATAAAATCGGTTTAACGATGTAACTATGCGGGTAGATGTAAAACAAACTCGTTTAATAGTCTTCTCAATGTCATACTAGATGGCGTTGTACGCATAAACGTTGACGCACATATAAACTACATTTTGTAACTCTATAAGTAATGTGACTTACACGGTGACTTTTCGTCAATAAATGTCTACCATCTTGGAGATGAAGGCGGACTCATTTATATTGTAAACTTAGATAGAAAGATGGAAATGGACTTAAAAAATGAATTAAAGATTTTTAAATTATAAACGAGATACTTCAATAATAACGACGGATATAGCGTACAAACAGAACGGAAGCGCAAACAGCAAAAAACCACTTGGTTTTAACTGCAAACGCTATAAATATTACGCTGCTAAGTGAAAATGCACCGCTGCGTGCGATATATTTTCAGTATCGTTCTACTATTTTTCTCGTGCCGCTAACCTTTATTTATTTACGATGCTTGAACAAACAGGAAACAATTTCAAAGTGAAAATAAAATAGCGCACCAACTTCAGCGCTTCGAATTTTTTTACAAATGCCTTCTTTTATACATTCAAATTAGTTTACGCTAGAAAATAAGTTAAAAATTTTGCGATAAGCACATTTTACATTTTGCGCTCGATACTGACATAAATATGCTTTTCTGCTTTATAGAAAGAGAATGGTCGGAGGTGAAGCTTCTGTGATATTATATACCTATACAAGATTCCGTCAAAAACTGAGAAGAATCCAATTCACCCCTCTTTTAAGTAAAAAAAAAATGAAAACCAAAAATTTCAAAAAAATATATTTCAAATAATGAAAAAGATGGCATCGTTTAATTAAACAATATTAAACTTTATTTGTAAAGACACAATACTATTAGTTATATGACACGTGTCATTAGCATGTTGCTCACCAACTCGTAAATTTTTCCGGTACCAAATACCAAAAAAGTTTTCACTTCAAAAAATCTCCTTTATACTGTTTTGAAAAGGGCGGTGATATCTCCAATGTCGTAATGTACCACAGTATTACTGTGTTATATACCAGCAGCCCAACGAGCAACAGTAGGATAAGGTTAAGTGAAACAATTTGCCGTAAACGAAAACACTGCAACAATCTAACCTGACAATCGAAAAACTTAAAAATAAAGTCACGGACACGCGGATGATTAATCTTTTTTATTGTAAAATTAGCATTAATTGGAAATGTAAATAGCGACTCACCGTAATATCGCCCCATCAATCAGGAATAAATTATCATGTTATAAATATTCACAGGTAAACAGATACAATCGTACGCTCTTATTAATCAAGTTTTCTTTAACGTCGTTTGTATTTATCAAACGTGGTTATTGTTCGCTTTGTTGACGTTTGACTTTTAACACTATTGTGGGATTATGTACCCTAATTACCGTCTTATAAAATTAAGCTTTATTCAATTCTTATCTGTCCTATATATTTTAACACGTTCTCAATTGGCTGTGAGAGCCAGCTTAGCTTCATTTACTTCTCTTTGACACTGAATAAAATTAAAATACTGAAATACAATCGGTTTGTGTTGTACTTACAAATTTAAACTTGTAACTCAAAGCGGATACTTATCAAAGGCTCTACAAGTTACAGTACCTAGAACAAGTTGTTCTTTTGTGAACCGAGACTGAAACTTGGCGCGCCTTGTAATAGCTTCGTACTTTAATGAATTCTCGGAGTTAGACGTAAAAGATGTTAGGGTTTATTGAATCTGACTTCCGAAGACTGTAAATGGGACTTGTTGAAGTTTTGTAATGAGGAGAAAACTTTACGATATAATTGTAGAGTAATAAACAGTTTATGTTTTTCGCGTTTTAAACAAGTCGATTATTTATTATTATCTGTAAGCACAACACGCCTATTGTCATCTACAACCCACAAAAATAACATATAAACAACGTTTTTTCTTAAGTCAATTATACTTATTATTTATTATTGATTTACTTATGCATTATTTACATTTATGAAAAAAACCAAGCAGTCTTAGCAAACCTTTAAAGGCATAAAACTGCTGCTAGCTAATAAAGCAATAACGGGAGCGGCGGAGGTGCCGCTAGCATTTTATAACCATTATTAGACAAGGAAGACATAAATTACTACGTACCTACACATAATCAATTATCGCTAGACAAATTACATTAACATATTTATAATAGAGCTGTCATAGCTATTATTATTGGTTACCAGGTTAACATGCATACATTATGATTAGTGACCGAGATCAGATCAGAATTTCAGATAGGACAAAGGCAACATTTAAACTGTGTTTCGCTCTGACCATAAGGCAAACAATCGTCTAGTAATGAACAGCGCGGTTAAGTTATACTGATTATTAATATAACAAGCCAATATTACGATAAAAATACCTTACGAAGAAGACTTTTTTATAACAAACAATCAGTTTTACCCGTTCATAATTAAGTTATGAAAATTAATATATCCATACTAAAAATTACCTACTCACTTCCACACTCACACACTACAAAGTTATGCCAAACTTGTTATCTATAAAACTTTCATAAGCGAATAAGCAAAGTTGTAATTAACTTATATCGCAGCGAACCATCAAGAACATTTTAAAGTCCCGTGCCTTTCCGTAGCTTAGTTGTATAACGTCAACATTAACGCTAGAGAACAAACGCGAATCATGAAAGAGAGCGCTGAGCATTGAGAATTCTCTCAACGCGCCGCCGCTCAGAACGAACTCGCTAAACAGCCTTAAATTGTTAAAAATTAACATTCAAATTAGGGGAGTGCTGTTAGTGGAATTAGTGCGAGTTTCACTCATAAATCGTCTGAGAGGGTGGCTAGTACTCGCCGCTTTATTGGCTCGACGTCGACATCGCCTGCTAATAAATGAAGCGGAAAACTTCTACGAGTGTTATGTAGTGCGCCGTTTGCCGCCGGAAGGAACGTCCGCTCCGACCGAAAGCTACATCTATCTGTACCACAGTAGAGCTCAAACTCCGATGATAATAAATTTTATGGCGCTCTGCGTCCCGCTTTTCCTTGCGAGGAGCGAGAGAGACGCAGCGAGCGCATTATGGGTTATGAAATGAGCTCCGCTGCTTCATGTAGCCCTGGTGAAGAAAATGAAATTATGAGCGTGGCGTGTGCAAAGAAAGCGCATGACAACCCCAATTCTACGTTCGCGAGCGATAAACTCTGTTCAAAATGTTTTCAAAGCAGTTTGCGCTACAAATGGGGTATGGATTCACCCCCGAATTCCGACGACGTCTCTCCCCACGTATCAAATTATTTGCGACTTCTCAATGATTCAACGAGACGGTAAACTTGATTTCAAGATATTCTGAGCGTAAGTAGCGCTTAACCTTTCGTTAAGTAAATGATAAAAAGTTTAATTGATGTTATTATAAACGTAATTAATAAACATTTAATTTAAAAGATCATCTATAAAACTTAACTGATCCGCTTGTACAGCGTGGATTCGAATCTCCCACACTGGTCGATGGCAAATAAATTTAGGAGTAGTGAGTTGATAATTATGTAATTATAGTAGTTTTACTATTGTTATCCAATTTTAATCCCAATACGAACACAATAACTTCGTCGTTCCACATTCCTACATAATAGATATAATCAGAAGTGCAAATAGACAGCAATAATTATCTGATACTAATCAATTGCTACATAATAATGTTAACAAGGACGAGGAATCTGTCATTAGTAATGATTATATTAATCATAAGCAAGTGACAGTCGTGATTATATCAAATTGAATTGTTGTAATTCTAGCAAATTGTCTAATAGCCACTTGTTATTCCAACATTACGTTTTCCTCTGTATATATCGTAATTTGGTTATCTTATAAATACACTATATTTTCACTTTGATACTCATTTGAAAAATACACTTCGTTTTATTTTAAACGTATAATCATAACTGTACCTCAATAGCATATTAGAAAGATTTGAACTAAATGGACATATGGAGGCAAAATATAAAACTTGTATTATATAAGTTTTGGTACAAAATAGTTTAAACGTTAATCTTATCTATACCAAGGTAACATGCGAATTTTGTACTGCTACTAAAATCCTGTGAGATTCTCACCAAGTCAGCTGATTTTCCCACAGTTGTAGAACAAAGTCGAAACGGGATAGAATTCACAGGGCATGTGTAAGAAAGAGACAGTAAGAGACAGCCTTCAAGTAGGATTACCATACAAGATGATAGATATTTAAAGAGATTTTCTTATGTAAGAATCATAACAAGTTTATCTCTTTAAATCGTATGAAAAACGTCGCCATCAAAATTTTCAGTTCTTATAGTAAAATTAAAATACAGCGTTGTTACTTTCGTTTGAAATGTTCTCAACGTTGAACATGTATTTTACTCCTAAAATTACAATTTATTATAATTACGAATAGATTCTTTCGTTCGTGTTTCAAAATATTTTATGAGCACATTCTATTATATTGTGTATATATCAATAATGTTTATTTATTATGATTTGCTTATATGAGAGCTCTAAGTATTGCGAAAGTAGTAAACAAACTTTAATAAAATAATCTCGTAACATAATAAAATGCAAATGTACATTATATTTATACAAATCAGTCAAGATTCAAAATCTTCAATTTATTCAGCTAGAAGATGCTTTATAAACTTAGCCCTAGCCCTTGATAAATACAATGAGAAATTACTTCACTTTGAAACTCATACTTTGAGGTATAGGAAGTAGATTTGAATAATATGTTCATAGTTCCTATCTATAAATTCTATGTCATTTTTTGGGTCCTAGTCTCTAAATAAAGACCTCTAAAAATGGTTCTCTCTTCCGTGTACAGACAGCAATTATTTACAAATTCATTATATGTATATATTATTCGTGTAAGTCCTGGTAAATCCCCCAATGTATCGACTCCTGGTCACCCCACAGATGCGAGGCTGATATCGCTATTAGTACGAGATGTTGTCACCTCTCGAGAACACCGGTTACCGTCGCGACGTGGTTAAAATACCAGTGTAATTATTATCTACGTGACAAGATTACTTGCTACCCACCTTGATCTTTGATTGAGACGTGTGTATAATACGCACAGTGTCTAGTGAAACTATTTATACATAATATGTTTGAATGCTGTTGGCAACACAGAAACATAAAAGGACAAATCTTTGATTGGCAACACTGGACTACTTGAGATTCTTGACGCCGTCGGAATGCGCGCTAAGCTCTACATTTCCTTTGTAATTGTTGGTTGATAGTTGAGTGATTGATTGATTTTATTTGAATTTAAGTCCCGGTTAACAAATTAAACATAGTAACGTGTGAACGTTTAGAATTATGTTTTGGATGTTCTCGAGTTGAAATTGATATGAATATTGATATGAATATTGAAAAAAATTAGAAAAATATACTTATATTAAATGTATTTGAATATTACTATTGCTGCTGAATATATTCAAGAGTACAGCGACAGTCATCACAAGTACACAGAATCGCAGCGTCTACGTAACTTTAATTAGATAAAAGCAAAGAACTGTCGTGCACGAGATTAGTAACGCTCAGACTGCACTTTCATTGCAGTGTTGCGGGTATCGTAGAGACAAACTAATTTGAACCCAAATATATTAAAGATGTTACCGCAGAGCATTGAAATTTTGGACTTTTTCTAATAATTTTAGCTTAAATTATGTACTCGTATGTTAAATATATAAAGATATAAATATCGTATGAAAATAAAACACTTTCGACTAGTATTATAAATGTTAATTCAATGCTGTATGTTAATAAATCAAGCATGTATTTTGAATGGTCGCACACATTAGTATGATAAGGTCAAATAACATTCAAAAATGTTAATAGCCAGTTAAAAGCGGCAGCCAATATAACTTGACATTTTTTTAGAAATAAAATATTGTGTAATCATCACAGTATATTTAATGATCAGAAGCAGATCACTTTTGAAGTTTTCTCATCTGTACATAAAATAGATTGTTACTATAACGCAGACCAAGACCCGGTCAGCGTATCAGCTAGTTTCTATATAAAATTCAAACTTACAATAAATTAAACTCTACGTAGAGCGCGATACCTCTGTAAACTAGCGTATTGTGACTAGACTCTGTAACGCTAGACGTCGCGTCTCTTGCCCTATAATCCTAGTTTTCGTTTCTACGTACTACGGTTATGTGTTCTTACATGCAAAGCATTTAGGATTTTGATATGTGCAGTCGACTCTTTTAT
Source organism: Udranomia eurus (assembly GCA_018250275.1). Classification (NCBI taxonomy): domain Eukaryota; kingdom Metazoa; phylum Arthropoda; class Insecta; order Lepidoptera; family Hesperiidae; genus Udranomia; species Udranomia eurus. Next base: position 6,446 of record DWNJ01001513.1, read on the forward strand.
ACTAATTAACGATATTCACACGGTGTGGTGCTTTCCTGCTAAATATGTACATCTGTGTCGAAAAAAAATTAAGCGTAATGTTATTCAAATGTGAATGCATAACAGTCTCAAAATGAATTCAATGAAACACGATTCAATATATTTTATGTCATTTTAAACATTTTATATTAAACAAGATCACGGCATGGGGTAAATTATTTATAATTTGTATGTAAACAGTGTTTATTACAATCTAGTGGTATAATTATGTAAATTGAGTTTGGTAATAACTTAATAATTAAGGCTAGCAAACGTAGATTTGCTTCGGTGATAACTGAATTAAAGATAAGATTTATTGTTTTGGAGAAGCGAAAAATGTTAACAAACCTCTTCGTTATTCTTAATGTAACACGGGAAGCAAACTCAAAAAATAATAAAGAATTAATTTGTTCTCACAAACACATTTAGGTCTTGCTTTAAAATGTTAAATATGTAGCTATTCATTTGAAATAATGAATGTTTGAAAGATAAATTACATACTGATTAGATACATACCTTGCTTGAACCTACATTAAAAAGAGCCCTAAAAAGACTGACGCTAAGCAAGAATTGCATCCTGTTCCTGCAATCATCCAGTAAAGAGATTTCTGTTCGGAACAGGTTACAGACAGTTATAGTGTTTACGGGCCGCGGGCGGCCGTTAGCCACATCACAACTACCTGTTTATTTCCCATATGGCTTCAAAAACACCCTACCTGGCGCATGTATATTCAAGAATTTTAAGCTGTTTAAACCGAGCGCAAATAGGTTTTTGCGTAAACATACGCACACTTTTAGAGATACCTACTTGGATATCTCGTTTATACCACACATACGAGTATATTATAATCGTTTAATTTTTTATCTCGTACAAAAAGGTGTTCAGGCGGAGATAGATTTATACAAAAGTGCTTAAAGAATATAAATGAGACCCCTCAAGTCTACTTAAAATTCATAGTCGCATAATGCAGTCATATAATTGAATCGTAAAAACTGCATTATTACGGAGTGGTAACTATGTACGGCGGGGATCGTAAAGTACCCCATAAGTGTTCCGGTTCCGATTTTCTATACGTGCCATGCATTACAAATATTGTACATACATATAAATACGTATTTAGTAGCTTTTACATATATATAAATACTTCTTTACTCTTCGCTCGCGTTGATCATGAGATAGAGGAGAGAACTTGTGACATAGATGACCCTATGTCGTTCCTAAACAAAATTTCGTGTACATCTGTTGACTAGTTAAATCACATTTAATCCTTGTGGTTATCTTATATTTCCACATATTCTAAATTTATTATAAACAATTTATGCATACATCTAAACTTTACGGCATATCCGGTCAAATAAGAATCGACCCGATTCTTCATTCGGGCAGTAACATGAATGAATGACGTGTCTCCTCAACGTTTTACAATGTGTTCTGTAAATAACCGAGATTAGATACGAGAGTACGCAAATTGATTTATTGTCACTCTCCGAAAATCTAAATACTACAATCTTGGCAGATACTTGTGTTGTTTTTAATAACAAGGTTATCGAGGTTGTTGAATGAAATGTGTTCAACATAATCGTACGAAGCTAGTGTGCGAATTGTTGTATACCAACGTGTTATCTAAATATTTTTGTGGCTGACAAATGTTTGAATACAATTGATGTTTATATCGAGTGGGCTGATTAACTAAGACGTACATTGTTATTTATTTTTAAGCCAATTTAAGTTATGCTTGTGTTTACACTATACACATATTCTTTGTTTCAAACCTTTTCCATTATTTATGTGATTTATTCGTTGCTAGCCCCTGGCTACAAAAGTACTTTACGCTTATCCACCAGCATATCCACCAGGACCTTTTACCTGAAAATAAATATCCCTCGACCTAGATTTCGACATAAAATACTTTTAACCCAGTAAAGGATCCTTGTAGGATAATATTTTCACACATTATAGTACTATTAAGTAGAATACACACACGAAAACAATAAAAAGATAAAAACGTGAGGTTCTGCATAGTTAAAGGGATCGGTGGGACAAATATTTCTCACTCTTTGTCTCTAAAATTGCTCAATGCTAATTTCTCAACTCGAGAGAAGCCGCGCGCAGACTTCAGTATATAGATGTTTATAAAAAATATAGATGTCAAAATCGTTAAGACTAACAAAATCAGTTATATGACGTGTGCCGGCAATATTAACTTTCTACTTTATCACATCGTTGGCTGATTTAAGTATTTATCTTGTGTTGTTTGAGTGGAATGATAAACATACCACCATGTTTACATTTTAAAATATAATGTTTTATGTCACTGCGTACAATATGATCGCGGTTTCTTTGATTAAGCTTTCGAACGAGAAACTTGCTGGTGACTAGAAAGAAACCCAATACTTCACCAACCAATCTACAATCTAATTCTTCCGCCACCAACAACCAAACGTCTTAACTTTGCATCCGTAATATACGCAAAACGCAAAAGGTTTATAAACTCCTTCAAGTAGATTTGACGCATATCATAAACATAATTCACATAAAATTGTTTCAACAATAACAACAATAATTGGACACAAAACCGGCGGCCGCAGTAGAAAACAATAGGATACAAAACATAATAATTGGAGGTAATATTGACCGCGATAAATTTCAATTAGTAGGCAGCATTAACGCGGAGCGTTTACGTAAATGACGCGTTAATACATTTGTGGTGCGTTTGAATGCGAAATCCGCAATTTGTGTGACCTAATTGCGAATCAATATCTATGCGAAGGGTTGGGAAATTGGTCTCGTGTTCAATGGAACCGTTGTAGTGTGGCTCGTTATTTGTTGTTACAAGTATAGGGATCGTAGGCCAAATACAACGTTACTTCGTCGTTATTCTCACTATTTATTACACTTTTCAATGTTTCTTGAATTTTTTATCATTGTTTTATTACCAGTCTACCACTATTTACGTACAATCCAGCTTTTTCTCCAATCTCCCGTTTTCGACATATTTTTTTACTTTCTATTTGTAACTAAGTCTTTCGCCACGTTCTCGTTGGTCGAATTCTTGGGCTTATTTTCGTTCAATTAAGCATTTTACAATCGTTAAATTGAATTAAACAATTCAAAGCTATTAATAGCATTAAATCATAATAATTATATTTTGAAATTTATAAGAAAGGAATTAACTTATCCATGTATTTATAGAACACGCATATCAATCCTAACACAAGCATAGTCTATTGTCATAATTAGAAAATATTTATGAGAAAAAGATTGTTTGCTATATGGTCATGAAAACCCATTTCAATAATAGACTCGCCCAGCTGCCATCCAAAACCCACAACCAACTGTTTGTAACTTGTGGGTAATACTTACTCTGGGTAAGTGGTCAATTGCTGACTATGGACATTTGTTCAACCTGGCGTTCATCGTTCGTTGACGTTCGACGTTTCAGAGTTCTTAGATGAAGTCCTTAACAAGGTCTACAACCGAAGTATTGGTCCTTTCAAACCAGCACTGCTGGTATAAAGCAGGAGGAGATGCGGTTACCAAATTACTTAATGTAATTATACCAATACTATATATAATTACTTTATGGATTGGGGAAATAATCTGATTATAAACCAATGGAAATTAACTATAATTAAATATTTCAATTAATCGTTCATATGAATAGGAGAACATTAATGATGCGGTAACTCATTGCGGCTTTGAATTATCTCCGTAAATCAACCACGGTGCGCTTAGATCCAATTACAGAAATTTGTAAATCGTGCGAAATCAATTTATTCAACTTCTCTATAACACAGACAACAGTACAGTACCTTTTTGAGCATGCTAGGCGCACGAAGTGTAAGATTTGGCATAGTTACAATTTACACGCTTGTACCGCAGGTTTGCAGAAAGCATAAATATATATTATGTAATCAATTAAATTATTCAATTAAGCACAACGTGTATTTCACACTGTTGACATATTGACATGACACCAAACACATGTCAAACGTCAAAAAGTTTATTATAACTAAGACTTGAGATATTATTTTTTTAAATCTGACCTAAATGAATCCTCATTTAAGAACAAAAATCGCAAATTAAGAAATATTTTTTTTTAGTTAATTGCGGTCGATGATCTTAGATCGCTAAGCTATCTAATTATGTTGAAATACAGCAAAATTGCAGCATTTTAATAACAAATCTAATAATCATGACTATTTGAGGTTAAATATTTCAGCTATTAACAGACAACTTCACAGCTACAAACGATAATAATTTAGGGTATTGATATAACTTCATAATTTTACATAAATTACTGAACTATGAGAAACGAGTGTGGCGAAATTCGTGCAATTTGTAAGCACAAAGCGTTTCATGGTCGGTTTACCCGAACGATATTTCAAAGCAGCATTGAATTAACTTCATACTTCATTTACATAAGCACCCGACTATTCATATTATGCTCATTGAAATACATCGTCAATGTTATCTGCAAGTGGAATATATTATTAAATAGAACATAAATAAATCTGACTCGGCCCAGCTTCGCCGTGATGCGATTTCTCTGCTATCTTTCGATCTTGTTTTCTTCTGATGTTGATATCAGCAATTTTTATAAGAAAAATAACTCACTGCGTTATTCAAAAGAACTAAGATAAACCAGAAAGACGTTCGACTAGTACAGAATATAGTGAATACCAAATGCACACCAAAGAACGTAATGAAAGTATATTTAAAACGTTGCTTTTGACAATAAACTATATCCCGTAACAACGCTCAATAAATTACATTTATGACAGTTGACTTATTGTAAACGTAAACAAATTCACAGTGAAGTTTTTGTTCGTACAAAACAAAGAAAAAACTCGACTCGGCGTTAACCGTTGCGGATTTTCTTTTAACTTTTTGTGCTCACTAATGACCCGATTAAAAGAACTCGGTTAATTATTTGCGTGACACTAAGTACTAACAAAATGAAAAAGCTAGCGGAGAAAATTGTTATTTAGTTTTATGAAAAGATTATGTGATAAAATATTGTCGCCGTGAATAATGGTTATTGTTCTACAGTAGGTTGTCATTTTGTAAGATTAGATCACAGGGCAGTAGCCTGAAATAAATATCAAGGTATTTTGCTTTAGTTATGTTTCTACAGTGTGGTAAAAGATTTCATTTTTTAGGCGCTATCCTAGTGATCAATTATAGAGACGACATCGTCGACATGTATACTAAATCTTTTTCACAAAAAATACGACTTGAGGCAAAAGCACTTCTGCTTTGCTACTGTGAAGAGTACTGCGAGAAGACTATGAGAAGATCATCTCTTGTAAGTTTAGCTGCTATAAGGGCACTCTTCGAACAATCCAATAGATCCGAGCTTTACAGCATCGTCGAGTAAAACCATCTACTTATTCTATTCTATAAAACTAAAATCGACGTAGCCCAGACAAGCTAGCAAAGAACAAGAGATGATCTT
>DWNJ01001514.1:0-11921 GCA_018250275.1 Udranomia eurus
AACTAGATTGTTCAATGCGATTCCAAGTCAATCTGTTTATTTAAAATTAATTAAGGGTTCTAGTTTTATCCACAACAAAGTTATAGGGGGGTCGAAAATGGCAACTGCTTCGAGAAAAGGATGATACGGCCGTGCCGCTTTTTTGCTCGACTTGGTGGGAGCACTGCCGTGCTCAAAATATATAAGTAATACCATAGTTGCATTTTATGTCGATTACGATAGGATTATTACAATTACACTTGGGATAAATACAATTGGACTATTTTTTGTCACTTTTTGTCATAAGTCACAAGTATAGTATATACTTCGGGATAGCCTAATTAGTCTGATACTAATAGTACTGAAAGGTAAATAGTATTCGCTGCGACCTGAGACATAAAGGACCTCGAATAGGTTCGGAACTAATTGGACTCAACCGAAAAACACACGTTAATTAAGTCCTACATCAATTATAATTAATCTGCAAATTCTTTAATTCATTTTACGAATTATAAGTGCATTATGCACAAGGAAAATTCGCATTTACACACCGCTGTGCGGATTAAGTGGGTTTCTGTCAGTGTTGTGCTTCGTGTTTACCTTCACCGCATTAACGAGTAATAATTACTTAGCCACGACGCTTTTTACGTATTACTGCTTAGTACCTGGAGGTATTTGTATTTGTGCGCAACATAGCATGGAATATTTTAAGTATTGAGATAGCAAAAGGGCATGCAGTTCAGTTGATGATAAGTGGCAACTGCTGCCTAAGACAGCACTTCTGAAGGTGGTAGAACCGTTTACGGTTCGGCTCCGGAGTCTCCACCGTCACACTTATAGTTGCCTTATAATATAATAGTATTGTTCTTGCTGGTTTGTTCTGGTTTGTTCTAGTTTTGAAGGGTGAGGTAAGAGGGACGAACTTAATCGAGATGTGCCATCTTAGTCCTCAGGGGTAGAAACATATATTTAGTCGACCTAAGAAGGAACTTCGATCCTTTCTTAGGTTTATTATATATGTCCATGTACGGCAGTGATCCCTTACCATCAAGTGGACTGCATGCTCGCTTACCTCGCAGTTATAAAAAAAGAAAAAAAAAAGACATTCGGTACCATATATAGGACTGAGGTTCTGTCCGAGGTCAATACGTTGCTACCTCTGAGGACTAAATTGCAAAGTCGTTAAATGTCTTCCTCTTACCACCTCTTCAAATCAGAACATAGTAGTCCGAACTCTGCTGTTGTAAGTAAAAAGTTTTATCATTTTCAAAATATTTTATAAGGGAGTACCAGGATATATCAGGAAGCCAAATCAGGAGTTACGGCGGTGACTAATATTCTTTATGTCCCACTTTTAAGCACGGGTCTGTTCTCAAAACATAATACTCTGGCTTATTTTCCACTGCAGGATGGCTTAAAGCATGGCTTGTTTGCTTGTAATGATTAGTTAATTAACAAATATTAAAAATATTCAGTGTAATTGGCTGGCACAAGGTTACGCAATTATTTTGTGGAAAAATAATTATGGTACTTACTTACTATTAGTTAAACATGTAGAAAGAATAATTATAAAACTTACTTATTAACACTTAAAACATATATAGAACATAATTATTTTGTACAACAAAAAAGTAAGTAAGAATTTACATTTATGTATTATGCCTATTAATAAGAGACAATCTTAATCAGCCCTCAGTTGACTTCCGCTTGTCTTGTATTGAATGTTAATCATCATGGGCTTGGATCAAAGACCATCATGGATCTCGAGCAAAGAAAAGCTGGATCAAATCAAATATATGTATTTTTAATTTTTTCCAGTAGCAAAAATGGTGCTGACCTTGTACAAAATGGACGCCAGTCCACCCGTGCGAGCTGTTTACATGGTTCTGGAAACCCTGAACGTACCCGAGGTGAAGTACGTGGAAGTCAACTTGCTGCTTAGAGAACACCTTAAGGAAGATTATGTGAAGGTAATACTGACTTTCTTATAGATTGAAAAAGAAGTAACCATACTACACGATTCTACGACCATTATGGCATGGTTCTGAAGGTGGTAGACATTTCAGACAAATTGGTGCAGTCCAAGAGATTTTAACAGATAAGGGGAGGGGTGAGGCAGGAGATCCTTCTCATAAGAAAACTTTCTATACATTTTTTGTCTCAAGTGTCAGCATCGACTTGATATACCTACCATAAATAAGAAACATTTGTCATAAAAATCAATTGGTAACTATTCTTCGTCCTGAAATGTTCCAAACATAATACACGTTTCACAAGTCGCCATTATATATTTAATAGAAAACTAAGCGATTTCTAATCACTTAGTTTTATATGGTTATAGGTTACTTACATGTTATCTTGATACAAACCAATATAACATAAACTTATAAGGAAAGCTACCACGAGACTAACGACCAGCCGCAGGTGCCGCGCGCAAGACCAGCATACTTTATAGCTTATTTAGCGTTATTTTACAAGGGTTACGCGCATTTTACAGTAATTTAAGAGACATTTAATTGTATCGTGTTGGTTGCAATCACCGATACAAGCTATTAGCTGTTATTGTGGCCAACTGTTAGCTAGAGCAAGGCGAACATATTCGGATACAGGATTGATAAATTATTGTTACATATTTGTACAAATTACAATTTATAATTACTTTTCATTTTATTCTTTATTGATGAACAAACAAAAGTGGTGCAAAAGACTGATAAAACGCTTAAACGCTTGCGAAGAATCAGCCCCCCTAGCGAAGCTTACTATCTACAATCGTTATGGATAGAGAACAGAATTAAAATGCATGGTAATTAGTGACGTGTATCGTTATGTCACGTGGTCTAAACAAAGAGTAGTAAACTCGTAGCCATGTTTACAAGTTCTCTATTCGTTCAAGCTAATAGAATAGAATGTTATCTATTGTAAGGTTGCGATCCAAGTCACACTTTGAAAATCGCTAACGCTACGTTTCCTTAGTTTCGGAACGCTTCCTATGGCTACGATGAAAATAATCGTAGAACTATAACAGAAAAGAAACGTTTGTGATGGCTAAGCCCGCTGGTCTGTGAAACAGTTCGTGGCTATAGTATGATCCAAACACTTAAACATGTGTACAGCAATTTCGTTCCTTTAGCTTTAGAATATACGTGATTATTTGTGATATGGATGAAAGACCATTATTGACCCAATTTTATTAGCTGGAAAAGCGAATAAAAATACTGGTACTTCATGCCAATAGGATAAGCACTCATGCTAATCATTACCGTAAATACCAGCAGATATTATTCCTGAATAGGTTTTGCCTGTGATTTACCCACATGTATTTAGTATATGTATATTTTGTCTTTACTAAGAAACATCGAATTACCCTTTGGATGGTTCTTACTTATAGTTTGATCCAGTAGATGGTGCTGCTAAGTATTCTATTACATACATATTTTGTATAAAATGTAACCTAGTATGTCTTGCCTTATAAACTCCTCTATCTTTCAGTGAAACTTCCATCAGAATCGGTACAGCCGTTCCAGAGATTATCCCGTACAAACAGAATGACAGACTATTACATACATACATATTACAGATTAGTTATCTTGAAATCACATATGTATATGTATAGATAAGAATGGTTTTTCAAAGAGACGCTTCCTACATTTCAATTCAGATATTTAAATGTTCTTCGTATTATACGATGTGCCGGTTATTTATTCCACTTATTTTTTATTTCAGATAAATCCTCAACATACCATACCTACACTGATTGACGATGATTTTGTTATCTGGGACAGGTAAGAACATCGTCATCTTTGTAATCTGTAATAAGGTGGAAACTAAATGTGTGTATGTGCGTGCGTATATCTCTATATATGTGTGTGCGTATATGTCTATATTAGTTATCGTAACTCATAAGCTAATGCTAACGTTTAAACATAGACTTTTTGTATATTTCATAGCACGTACGTTTCAATTATAAGCGTCATTGAAAGATCACTGTATTCTTATTACCTCAGAATCATTTTATGTTTCTCCCTCTCCCTTCCCCAGTATCTGTCCCTATGCCCTGAAACTGACCCTCTTACTCTCCCCAAATAAATTTAATTTTTGCTTTATTACATTTCTGGACGCACCCTGTTTGTATAAAATACGAACAGTTTGTATAGGAACATCAATTGTTGCTTTTTCCTACTATTTCTCCATGTTTTCTCACCTTTTAAACGTTTTCATAGAGACAAATGTCATTTCATTTTTATATCGATATAAGCAACTATGTCTATGTTTGTATAGGACTGAACAAATGGGTTAAAAGACATCATTCCTTTTCAGTAATGCTATCATCCTGTACCTTATAAGAAAGTACGCAGATAAAGATTATCCATTTTATCCGTCTGATCCAAAAATTAGAGCTAGAATTGACCAAAGGCTGTTCTTCAACAGCTCCATCCTCTTCATGGCTCTTCGGATCTCCGTTGTAAGTGTTTGTTTTAATTTTAGTTGTTTATTTTTTACTAGCTTACCCGGCGCACGTCATATAGGAGTGATAACATTTTCTTCAATCTTTTACATACGAGCTTCGATAAATTTTTGATCGAATCATACGAGTATATTCGCTAATTTATTTACTTGCCAAGAATTTTCTGCGGCATTCTACGAAGGGTCCTGGGTTCGATTCCCAGCGAGGCACAAATTTGGATGATGAGTTTAAATGAGTTTCTGTTGTTGACTTTGTGTGTTGTCCATGGCACCCACGACACAGGGGACTAATCATTTAAACCTCTCTTGTACTCTATGTTACTTAAACTCAACAAGGACATACATATTGTCTTAAACACACTTATATTTTAGAGACCGATAGTATTTCACGGGGCCACATCATTGGATCCAGTCCATTTAAAATATGTTACAAATGGATACGTATTGATGGAAAGTTTCCTCACGTCTCCTTGGTTGGTAGGAGACACATTAACAATTGCTGATATTTGCTGTGTATCCACAATCAGCTCATTGGATACGTTTATGCCTATCGATCCTGAGAAGTAAGTTTTCTTTATTATAATTATAAGGTAGCTAACGAACACGCAGTCCACCCGATAGTAAGTGGTTTCTGCCACACATTCACACCTTTCACACCAGAGCACAGCGGCAAGAATACTGCTGTTATAAGGCAGAAATTAGATGTGGCGGTAGTGCCTCCGAAGTTGAACCGCAAAAAGGTGTACCACCTTAAAATTCGACTTTGTAATGAAAAGGAATTATTAATTATACTTTTTCGTCTGATTTTATTGTCCACTCGACACGCTTCATCGCTCTATTCATTCAAAACAGGCAAACCGACGTATCTGGTGTTACATCATCCTTTACTGATATTTTTCTAATCACTTATTCACAATAACATCAAATTATCTTACTATGCTCATAGACAAAAGACTGAGTTCACTTCTAATTTTACTGTTTGAATTAAAACAATTAAAATTTTAATACAATTTAATAAAAGTTTTTTAATAGTTACTTACAATCTTAAACTGTCCTCACTCTATTAGTGCTATAAATTAATATTTAAAAACGTTTATTTAAATTTTGAAACTGTCTAGTGAAAAGGTCATATTTTATGCCCCTGAGAATATTATGTTAATACTTAACTTGTATATATCTAGTAGTATAATAGAATGTATAATAATAATGTACTACATTTTCCAGATTCCCTAAATTGACGGCGTGGCTGAAGCGTTGTTCGGAGTTAGACATTTACAAAAAACGAAATGAGCCAGGGTTAAAGCAATTGAAAGCTGTCTTGGATAGTAAATTGAGTTAGAAGAACTTCAGCATAGTAAACCGTACTTTTTTTAACACTTTTAATTATACCAATTATTATTGTCTAAGAGATCATTATCGAAGGCGGAATTATCTAACCCTATTGCTGGAATGATCTTGCGAATGTGTTCCTCTAATTGTCACTAGAAAAATATTTTCATATCACATAAACGACAGGAAAATAAGTTTTCCGCAAATGGGCGACATAACAATTTATCCTTCAACGGTTGACAGAAGGATTTCACCTCAAATAGTCGACAAAATTATTTCTTTAACAGGCGACGGGAAAAACATTTTCTTACAACGAACATCAAAAGGACCTTCAATGGGCTACGCTTCAATAGCCAACGAGCATGTTGTCTTGTCGGCGCTTCACATTAGCAAACTGCCCGCGGGCAGAAACCCAGTTCTTTGTAATTAATTAATGCCGAGGAGAAAGAAAATAAAGATAGCGCAGCATTAAAAAAGGTTGTTGATGGGACCCTTTGTTAGTGATTTTATTTGCATATTTACGTGAAATGTTGAAACGAAATAAAATGTTGTTGGTGAAAAAGTGTTATTTTATTTCAAAGAAGGCGAGATTCGTTCTATGCTAACTTATATTTTTGTTAGGAATTCGGATACAATATACTCGTACGTATAAGTAATCATTCTGCCCATGAACATTGGGTTATATGTAATTCTTTATTCCACTGCTAGCAGCAGCCTAAACACTGTTCATATAGGGTAAAAACAAGGCTGTCGTTTAAAACAGGATCAAGGGTTAAATTCCAGGCAATTGTCGAGAAAAAGCAGGGGTTTACAATTAAGATTTTCTAGAAGTAAGAACCTACTCTTAACCCGAATATATACGTTATTCCTTATTTCTTTAGTTTCTTTTATGACAAAAAAATCACACAATTACAATGCATTTTCTTGTTTTGAATAAATATACAACTACTAGTTTGGATGTCTTTAGATTAATTATATACTAGCATGAAAGGAGTGTATGTAATGTATAAATACTAAAATGTCCTATGTAAAATAATAAAAAAAAACTGATTTTGATGATAATTGATATATAGCATACCAATTTTACAATCAGAGAGATTCCCGCGTAAATTCATAACACAGAAATTCAAATAATGGCGCGCGATTTTAAATTGTACGGATTATGGCCAGTGTTACCAACTAGCTGTGTGTCGTTACGTGAATTTTACATAACATACCGCAACGTTTGCAACATTCTCACAAAGTTTTCACAACGATCTATTTCTCAAAACCGTATATTTTCTAAAACGGCCGAAACGAAGGCTAAACGAAGTTTACGTTTTTAGATGTCTATTTTCAATAACGTGCATAAGGTAACATAAAATGAATTTATAGACGCGCATTATGGGCATTTTCTTAAAAAATACACTTGGTATAGTTAACTACAATAATGTTTTTAAGTTACCTATAGTTGTTTTAAAACGAATTAGTATTACATAAATTAAACTTCGCTTTCTTACCCACACTGTCTTGTTTTTCAAAATAGTCCCACAATACTACTAACATTTACACGCGTCATTCTTTACAAAACTACTTATAAAGAAAGCTTTAGAAAGCTTTAAAAGGTAGAACCTTTTACAGCTCGACTCCGGAAGCACCACCGCGACAGCAATTTCTGCCTTATATCAGCAGTGTTCTTGCTGCTGTGTTCTGGTTTGAAGGTTGTGGTTAGAGAGACATACTTAACCAAGAGGTTCCAACTTAGCCCTCAGGGGTAGCAACGCATTTGTAGTCGACCTAAAAAAGAACTTCGATCCTGTCTTGAATTGATTAAAGATGTCCATGAGCGCTGTGACCACTTACAATCAAGAGGATGCAGTCCACTCCTGCTCGTTTGCTCGTTTCCGAGATATAAAAAAAAGCCACACACAAAACTAACAATATAAAAAACTAAGAAAAACCTACCTATATTCAATGTACAATATTAATAATTAACCAAAACGAAAACAACTCGATCGTGACCTTAAGACAAACTATTTATTATATTTTTAATTACTCAATATTTTCTGATTTATTCCGAACAAATGAATTCAAGGTCTTTAAAAAATATTTGAAAAATTACATGTTAAAAGATGCCAGGAAAAAAAACAACCTAACCTTAATACAATAAGATACATTTTTAAAGAATTTCTGAAGTCTTAATACATCGTCGAATATCGTTGTAAATATCTCTTGTTAGTGCATACAAATAAAGTATCCATTTCACTCATTGCTTCGGCGTTTGTATGTATTGCAGGTTACGCTTGCTTCGTAACATCGTTGTGCGCGTTGGTTTCGTTTGCAGATACACGGTTTTGAGAAATAGACCGTTGTGGCATTCTACCACAACGTTTGCGTTGTCGCTTATTGAGAACGTTTGGAAAACGATCTATGTTATACGACGCCTACTTCTATCCCAACATAAATAACATCCCTTGGTTCACTACTCGATTTATAAGTTAAATACGAGCAGATGCTTATCAAATTATTCCTAACAAAAGTGCATGATGTCGTAGTTGTACCAATTAATTATTATTATACGAGAGTAACTGTCAAACTCTGTTGTTTACTCTTATCTATCTATATATCTTAATGTAATTGGTACATTCACAAAGTTGTTCGAATGGCGACAGACTATCGAAACAACGTGAGCTCCGTATATGTGACAATCACTTTATGTCAAACCCCTGTTAAAGTCGAAAATAAGATTATACCGTCTCAATAAATAATATAGCCTCTTCATCTCTCGACACACACTTATATTCATATTGATTTATTTATATGTCAGAAAAATTTAAGGTGGTTCATTAATGTCAATAATCGCTCCTCTGCTCATAGGTTTTCTCGAATCTTTTCAACAAATTATATCCAGGGAATATGGAACTATAAGATATATTTTTATAAAATTACGGTAGCAAACCACCTGACCTGATGGTAACCTGATGGTAAGTAGTCAATGACGCCCAAGAATACGTGTAATCAACCCAACATAGAATTAAAGATCGTTCTTAGGTCGACATGCACATCTTCTTCTAAGATGCCACATCCATTTTTATAATGTTATTGAATCGCATCGAATACGAGTTTATAAAATTGCGTAGCCTAGAACACTCAACTACCAGACGCTAAGTGAATAGGTAGTGTGATAAGGAAATCTAGGGTTACAGTCCTCATCCTATAAAAGGTAAGAAAGTTATTTCTATTAATTATCTCTCTATATCTGTATTGTTTTAACATGCATTTAGATTGTTATCGATATTGCAAATGTGAGTGTTCTGTTCTCTTCACATACGAAACTATCATAATATAGCTAATTGTATATAAACGAAATGCACCTTTGGTTCAATAGTATTTTTAACACACTTTTAATGGCCTCATCTGTAATTAAAAGTGAAAATAATTTTAGTAAGTATTGTTTTGAGTAATGTTATATATACCTTATATATTAAAAAGTTTTGTGAAATGTTATAACATTTATAACAGACATATATCTTATATCTTATAAATTAAAAGCCGTATACATACTCGTACATCCAAGTAGTGAATTCGTTGATAAGTCGACAATGCGTATTTTCCAGAAAAGCCACTTTTATATTTACATGTTAGTTATACTACATTGTTAATTTTATTGTGCGGTGTCCTAAAATAACTAAACATGTCGACTTATTTATTTATTCGCTATATAAATTAGGAAATCTACATACCAATTTTGTTATTTCATTTTTTATACTTATCAAATACATACTATATATACCTATATTATGTATAAATATTTTTAGATAAACATCTCGTGTGTACACAATTACATAAGATACTTCGTTAACTATCCAAATATATCTGCTATAAATGTATAAATGGATTTAGAACACATTTAAAATCTTTCGAATAACCACCATTACCAAAATTCGAACTTTGATACTTTTCACGTAAAGCCGGCATTGTGAATCAAGAATCAAATGTTTTTAAGAATAAAATGTTTATACCTTACAATGAATGAAAATATATAAACAATACACTCAATGAACGTCATATACATTTCCATTAGTCTGCGGTCATCGGCTTTCACCCCCTTAAGGCCAATATTAGCCCACTATCATCTGTTTACAATCAAGTAAATTTATTAACACAATTTATAGGGCATAGAAACATCCTAGTGGAGTTAGTTCAAATCGATGCCTTTTTATGTGACCATCCGTATCGTCTGATATTATTAAGCGTAGTCTAAAAATATCAAGTGATTTTTCTGCTATATTTACATCACTGTTTACAATCAGTCACGAGTCAAGCGCGTAGGTATTAGCAATGGGTGATTATCTCAATGATCAGTCGTACACGATTTGTAGTCAAAGTCGTCGTCTCGTCATGCAAGCAATTTATAATTATACTAGATACGGCAAACGTTATTTTGCCATATAAATTATTTTTAGTGAATATTTCGGTGCCTAAATAATAAAATACTAACTTATTGTTTGTGGGGTTCGGATCAAAGACTGAAGGAGGCTGTAGAGGCTCAGGAAGGCTGTAGACGATGACCGCCTAAAAAATAACACACCCTTCGTTTTCTTAATTCAATGTACCTCATTAATTAACCGTGTAATTTACGCGAGCGACTAAAGAATACACATATCATTATATATCTATCTCTTCTTTTTATTTTCTCAAATATGAAATCTCTATTGGTTAAAAACCGATATCCATACACAGTTTTTACAGAAGCGCATATATTTCTTTGACTTTCTATACATTTCTGACCCCCTTTCCTTTGGTACATTTGCCATCACAGAATTCCCAAATATGCGTATATCTTGCAGGTTTGATTTTCGTATGCCTGATCCAACTAAGGTCAATACTTTGTATAAACCGTCAATTAAATCTGCTTTAGCAACCAAATCACCCGGTTTGTTTCTTATTAGACTTCTTCGTCTCGAAAACAACACTGTTTTCATTTTTTATCACTTCGCCAATTGATATATTCTTAAAGATATTCTTGAAGAAATGCATACTAACGCCATCTGTTGGCGTCTACACGAAACTCTGCCTTGTCGTATAAAAAAGCGGGATTGACCACTATCTTTTAAACATATATGTCTAAATTGTTGTCTTATATATGTCGTAATAATCAATTATACGTATCTTAAAACAAAATTAATAAATAAGCGAAAGCAAATATAGTTTACACGTATAAACAAACTTCTAAGAGTCGAAATAACTATATTGTTTCGACTCTTAGAACTTTGTTTACCACAACCAGGACGCTAATCCAATTCTTCCTCTGTTCTGAGGTCCCATTGCTGAGTATGGGTATCTCTTCATAACAGGTAAAGACCTGAAACAGCGTGGTGGAATCACGTTGCTCCAATTCTAATGAGTGGAAAGGATCTATTTAATACATCCAGTGTAATTGACATAATTATGGAAACGTGCATAAGACTTGATCTATTTAATAGCACGTTTAATGAATACGTGTTCAGCCAAGTTGGTGGCGTAATACTCGTAACATCTATTGATATCAACACGTTAATATGATTATGTAGGTAAAAGACCACTTAAGGCTTTCCACTAAGTTGAAAAAGAAGACGCCATCATGCCGATTGTGAATTAGCTGGAGTGGTGCGGTTGTAATATAAATTAGCGACCACCTTCGACATCGATAACAATATAATAACGGGATAACATGTTCGAAATAAGGCTTCTTACTACTTTTTCATATATTTCAGTAGCAAAAATGGTCCTCACCCTTTACAAAATGGACCCCAGTCCACCCGTGCGAGCTGTGCTAATGTTTCTGGATACCCTGAAGGTGCCTGAGATTAAGTACGTTGAGGTCAACTTGCTTCATGGTGATCATCTTAAAGAGGATTATATAAAGGTAAAGAGCTTTTTAGCTTTGTGGTCGATAAGCCATTGGTGCCTTTGGGTATGTGTGTGTACCCTACACACCCTAACACATACAATAAGTGTTGATCCTAAATAGTATAATACAATATAATATTACAATCGTCTTGTGTTCTCTTTTTCAATGTTCCATATTTGATTATATTTCTAACGTTTATTACACATATTTATATCGATTTCTTACATCAATTGTATTAGCAAATGAGCGATATTATGTTCCTTTATTTGTTCAATTT
>DWNJ01001515.1:0-11920 GCA_018250275.1 Udranomia eurus
AAACTACATTTTTGGTTTATTATTGTCTGTTATTTAAAATCATTACTGGCCCATGTGTTTATGACTAATAAATTATTCTTCTGGTATATAATTATTTTACTTATAATTAGCCAACTAACAAATGCCAATTTACTATTTACAACACATTGGTGTAAGGTTAATAAGACTGCTTTATACAAAAATGTATTGCATGAAATATTCCTTGATGATTTTTTTGTGTTGTGTTTTGACATTAAGATGTATTAATAAGTTACTGGTTGTTAATTTTTTAATGCTATATTAAACTACAGTGCAGCAAAACCAATTTGGTCTACACAAAATGATATAAAAATCTTATATTTCACTCAGTCAACATATTCATTTATAATGAAATATGTAACTATAATAATATGGTTTACATTATAATGGCTCACTGTATAGACCATACCTCACCGAGACGCCATGTCGACGTTGCCGACTACCATATCCAAACAATCGTCTTGAAATGTATGGGAGTTAACTCACTTGGCGACTGTTTGGCAACATTGTGGTGTCTCGGTGAGGTATGGGTCTATAGGTGTATCACAAATGTTTGCCAAATGATGTACAACAATTATATTGTTTTCGTGTATTTTACAATAATACTAGAACTGTAGCTTTTATAATATAGCTTGAATTAGCATTAACTATTGCTCCAACAAGATACACTTCAAAAGGCCCCAATACTATGTTACCTTATACTTTCCACAAATTAAATAAAATGTAAGTTTTCTATTGGAATGTTTGATTATATTATAGGGAACCTAAGTTAAGTATTTACACAATTTGTTTACTTTATGCTATTGGTTATTTGTATTCGAGCATTGTATTTAATTTTTGTATATAAATGATAATAAATTGTAGTTATTATGTACTTTTCACAATAAAATGCATTTTTAATAAACCTTTACAAATTGTTTTTATTATCACTTATAAATTCATTTACCTAATTTGATTATCTAAAAAAAAATATGATTAATTAAATCTACCAGGCTCACTTGAGAGGATTCTTCAAAATAATAGATAATTCCTGCTACAATCATTGCCATGTAGTAAGCCATATCTTTTGATCTTTGGAAAACAAATACTGTTAGCAATACCATTAATAAATATAAAGCAGCCCTTTGCATTACATATGTTAAGCGTTCATCATCAACACACATACCACTCAACATCACAAGTGTGGATTCACAAGATGTACAGTTTCTGGAACCAGGCCCTGTACAGGTCAGACATGTCTTATCACATTCTTTACATAAATAACTTCCGTCTTTATTGATACAGAACTGATGGGGCTTGCATAATGATACATCGCTACATTCATCAATATCAACACATGAACCAGAGTCTAACTGCCATCCAGACTTGCATGTTTGACAGGCATTGGGGCCATCTCCATGACACCCTTGACATGATGTGTGACAAGCGATACAGACATTGTCTTCACTAGTATAGAAATTATCAGCGCACTCATGACAGAGATCCCCAGAATACCCTCGTTTACAAATACATGTTCCATTCCCTTTTCTTGTACCTTCCCCATTACATTTACCATTGTCACCGCAAACCTTCTCATCTTTGTCTTTTGAGCATGGTTCACATGAAGGGCCGTAGTGATCTTGTGGACAACAGTACACCAAAGTGTCAATACAAAGCCAAGTGAACAAGTCTAATGACTTGTAATCTTCATGGAACCACCATTTATCAAGTAATTGATCTGCTTCCTCAGTTATAGCATAGCATTCGTCTTGATATTCTAGTTCTAGCTCTGAACATAAACCTTCTTGTATCTCAACTAGCCGCATTTCGCTTCGCGCGTACGATTTTAATTTTGCTTCTTGCCATGCTGTGTCTCCACCTTCGTGATATCCTCGCGATGTTCGGGCTAGCCAATATTTAACAGATTTAGTTAGGATCTTACAACGCTGACATTCATTTACTTTCTTCGCTTTTATTGCATTTACCCTTGTTAGTATATTTTCATTACTTATATTATAAATGAAAAACACGAAGACCAACAGAGAAGTTGGAAAATTTAAACCACCCATAACGCTTGAGAAGCAATAAAAGATATAACCGTGTAAATAACTTTTCGTTTATGTAATATGTTTTATCTAACTTAATGTAAAATAAGCAAATACAACTTGTAAGTTGTAGTTGTAATGAAACCTTTGATTATATTTCAAGCTCAGCTGTTTAGTCCTCTTTTTGACATTTGAATTTGATTGATAGAGAATATAGAGATTTGTTAAATGTCAAAGCAAATACCATCGAGTATTATCTACATTCATTACAATATGACCAATACCATGTGTATTTTACAGTACATATGTACATAATACGAAAACAAATGTGCTAGATAAAATAATAAAGGTTACTTTAGGACAACTCAAAGGTACCAAGTACCAATATGTTGGTATATCTGATTAGGTTAGACCTAATACGTGTACAAATACATCCATAATATAGCATTTCTTAAGGATACTTGATACGGTAGTACCTATAACGCGTGTAATATACATGTTAGTCTATGTAATCTAGTAATTTAATCATTTGATATGCGACGATACAAAGATTCAACTATTAGGAGTGAAACATTCATACAACGCGGAAAAACGACCCGTAAAGTTATTTTAACGTTGAATTTTGTTTCTATTCACTCCGTTTTACGGTACATATAGAGATTACTCCGTAACCATAGAGACTATATATAAAAAATAGCAATGTCACTCGCAAATCTCACAATCAATTCAGTGCGCATGTGCATAAATGATGTGACATTTCATGTTTGGGAGCACAGCACAGCTTTTGACTTTGAGAGTATGGCCGTTTCGTGTCTTCCTTGAGCTTTAGCACGGAAGTATCCTGAAGGATATATATTATATTCATCTAGTAATATTATTAAGAACTTTACGTGTTTTCTGAGAATTCGTTTATTGTTGTAACAGTGAATAGAATATAATTTATTATTTATAACCGGAGGCTGGGGCAATGCGTACATTTTACTATGCAGTATATATTATGCAGTAATTGAATTAAAACAATACAATGGCAGACAAAATCAGGTTTGTACTCTGCGGAATTTAACTCGCTTATCATAACAGTTTGTTATTTCCTGTTGTTGGTAATTATTCGTTTAGGTTAAAAATTGTTGGTACTACGCCTTATATTTTAAACACGTGGATCTCGTCTAGATTGGAGTGTTAAATAATATCTATATATTAATGTACTTTAAAATGCAACTAATAATATCTAGTCTTTATAACATATCTTTATAAAAAATTGTAAGTGTAGTGACTGGTTAACTCTATACTAGTGCATAGCATAAGATTCCATCTAATAAAATTCCATGTTTATATCAGTATCCTACCATTGTTGCACATTTGCTGAAAACCACCTATAATTTTAATTTTGTCTGGAAATTTATGCATTGAATATTATATTTTACATATATTTTTTACTAATTAACTTGAGTCAACCAGATCGTTTAAAATATACTTAGTTCTTAAAATTGGCACTGTAGCAATTAAAACAAGAAAACCTATCACACAATGTAGTTTGTTGAATTATTTAAAAGAAATGTTAACCATATCTTTGTTTCAGAATAAATACTAAGTATGACATGCAGGGCAATTACGAGCCCTCTGATTCAGAGGATGAATACTCTGAAAAGGAAAAACAGATTATGACAAAATTACGAAAAAGGAAACATGAGTCCGAAAGTGAGGATGAGGTTTATGGGTTTTCTGGATCTGATGAAGATTCAGATGGCCAAAAGGATTTGGATATAGCAGATAGTGATATAGAAGGACAGGAAAAATCTGATGATGACCTCCCAGATTCGAAAGCTTGGGGCAAACAAAAAAAATCTTACTACTCTACTGATTATGTTGATAAGGATTATGGAGGATTTCAAGGTGATGAAGAAGATGCATTAATGGAAGAAGAGGAAGCCAAAAACATACAAAAGAGGCTTATAGAACAACTGGGAGAAGATGATTTTTCTTTAGAATTTTTCAACACTCAAGCTATTACAGATACTAAACAGGAAACTGTAATTAAAAGTGATTTAAGTCAATTGACAAAAAGACAAAAGTTGCAGATACTTGAAAAGGAGAGTCCAGAATTTGCAGGTCTTGTAGAGGACTTTAAAACAAAGTTAACTGTGGCTAAGGATGATTTACAACCTGTTTTAGATCTAGTAAAAGGTGGAAAATTACCTCCATGTTCAGCTTCAAAGTTTGTGAAAACAAACTATGAATTAATTTTAAATTATTGCACTAATATAAGTTTTTATTTGGTACTTAAAAGCCAGAGGATAAATATACAAAACCATCCTGTCATTAAAAGGTTATATCAGTACAGGCAAATGTTAAACAAAATGGAACCTATATATCAAGAAGTGATTAAACCACAGATAGACAGTATACTAACTGCTGTGAAAAATAATTTGAAATTAAATAAAATACAAGGGGAGAAGAGTAGTAATAAACGGAAGTCTGATTTACTTGATAACAATCAAAACCCGAAAAAACTAAAACTTATTGCATCATTGGAGAAAGATGATGGCGAAGATACTGGTGTATCTGATGATGATGAAGATTATGATGGAAATGACGTGTTTAAGGATAATGAAGATGACAATGTGCTGCCCACAAACAATGAGTCTGAAGAAAGTGGATTTTCTGATAATGACGATGCTGATGAAAATGAGCCAAAACCTTCTACCTCGTCAGATGCTATTATCGATGATGAAGTTGGTGATAAACGAGAAATTACTTATCAAATTGCAAAGAACAAAGGTCTTACACCCCACAGAAAGAAGGAACAAAGAAATCCTAGAGTAAAGCATAAGCTAAAATACAGAAAGGCGAAAATAAGGAGGAAGGGTGCTATTCGTGAACCTAGAAATGAGGCGACCCGATATGGAGGGGAAACATCTGGTATTAAAGCGAATGTCAAAAAGAGTATAAAAATTAAGTAACAACATGTGAATTATAATCATTTTATTTATGTGCATTGTATCAAACTTATTTCAACAATAAACTGGTTCTCTGTATTCTCTCTTTCACTCAATGCTGCCACCTGTAGAAAATAAAGTGCAA
This sequence comes from Udranomia eurus, assembly GCA_018250275.1. Lineage (NCBI taxonomy): Eukaryota > Metazoa > Arthropoda > Insecta > Lepidoptera > Hesperiidae > Udranomia > Udranomia eurus. The sequence goes on from DWNJ01001515.1 coordinate 5,124, forward strand.
TAATTATTTTAAAAACTCGGTAATAAATTTTGAACAACACAATAAATGTAAATATACATACAATTTTAAAACCTTGTCTTTTCCCCCTGATGCTACATATGACCCATCTGGTGACCAATCCACGGCAAACACTTCATCAGCATGACCTGGGAGATCTAATTCTAATTTTTTCGTTTTCATGTTCCATACTACAAAAAACAAAATGAACTAGGTGAAATGAATTAAAATTATTGAATGTGAAATGTACATATTTCGAGTTTTTTAATAACCGGTTATACATAAATTACGCCACATGTTAGAGGGAAGGGTGGGGATCGAAACAGTGTTACATTGTGTGGCAATGGGTGCGGAGGATTCTATATATCGTGACGTCACATTCCGAAATGAATTTTATGTAAAAAAATACGATTTAATAACAACACGAAAAAAAAAGTATAAATCATTTCAACGAATTAATGTTTTATTGTGACTTATGTGACGTCACATTGGGGCAGGGGAGGGTCTGAATATGTTACTAGCTGTGACAAGGATGTGGTCAAAAAATCATGAACTTCGTGTGACGTAATTAATGGATGCCCCCTAACATCAAAAACGTGAGCTAATTTGTTACCTTTCAAAGTTGAATCAGCACTTGAGCTAAGCAAAAGTCGTGAGTCAGCTGACCATGCTACCATGTATACGGCTTGAACATGTCCTCGGAGTGTAGTTATGAACTTGCCAGTTGATGAGTCCCATAATTTCACAGATTTGTCGAAAGAAGCCGATGCTATAATCCTAAAATAAGTGTCATATGACTCAATCATCTCGCCGACTGGAGTATTGAGAGAACTGAAGGTGGTAAAACATTTCAAGGACCGACTCCGGAAGCACCACCGCCACACATATTTCTGCCTTATAAGGGCAGTGTTCTTGCTGCTGTGATCTGGTTTGAAGAGTGTGATACTAGAGACACACTTACCCGAGGTGTTCCTAGTTAGTCCTTAGATAGTATTTGTCGTAGACCTAAAATATAGCTTCGATCCTGTCCTGAGTTGATTACAGTTGTCTATGGGCGGCATTGACCATTTACTATTAGATGAACGTCATACTCGTTTGCTACCTCAATGTTCAAAAAAACACAGGTGGATTTATGCGGCAGAATCAAAACCTACCTGGTATCTGGGGAGAATTTAACATCGTTAATAAGTTGTTGATGTCCAGTCATTCGCGCTAATGGCCGTTTTTCTTTTTCGGGCAACCAAAGAAATAGCGTAAAGTCATCAGAACCTGACACTAAACGCTCAGCCCCCTCAGGACAAGTCAGCTCATATCTCTCCAATGCACGCTGATGTAACACCTTTTCTGAAAATACAGGAAATAGGGGTTAAATTAACACTTAACATTAAACAAAAATATCATAATTTTCGAATATTTTGTTTGCAATGCTAAATATATATATAAAGTTTAAAATATATATTTATATGAAATTATTCTAATGAATAAAAAAAACTATTATTTATATATATATTATAACCATTTATTTGGGTACTTTGGATATTTAAATAAGGGTAGAAGGTGAAAATGATTTTGGACTTTAAATCACATGTAAAGTATTTTTATTAAATTTATCATAAAAAAAGTATAAAACGAGTATTGCACCCTCTGGTTGAGAGCTGGTTTTTTTGTTTTATTTTTTGGCCGATGATATCCCAGGGATGTTACATCAGTCATATCCAGCTATCGAGCTGGCCAGTCCATTCTTAATATAAATACATACTGCATTAAGGTAATTGCATACAATATTTGCTGCATGTGGTAGTGTGCATAAAAATAAAATCTTCACCAATGAAGGGCGCAAAAGTCATGACATGGAGTTCCAAGATGTATGTAATATACAGCTGGGCAGTAAGAGACCCACCATCAAGGATTCCAAGCTCTGTGCTTGGATCTGGGTCTCTTCCTCCCATACATATACAACCCCAAACCATATCTCCTCCACCTCCATATTACACTTTCTGAGAAGTTCACTTGACGGTAACCTTCTTCACGAAATCTACATATAATCTCCCTTCTATCAGTAAACTAAATCAGTAAAGTAAGTTATCTAATTTCGAATTTCATAGATGAGATGACAAATTTCAATGCATATAAGTCTGCATCTGAAACCCTCAGCATGGTTTTGGATATCAGTGATATATAAATAATTACTGGCAATGAACATAAATATTTACAGGAGTGAAAGTAAAACATTTACTGTCAGTTGTGGCATCCAGTTTATCAAGAATAGGATGGAAAGGCCCTGTTCGCAGCACATAGTCTGTACTGAGAGCTAGTGTATTGACCCAATGAGCATGACCTTCTAACGTTCTGCAAAGAATCCCATCGTCAGCTCTCCACACCTGTAAATGAAAGTGATATGTAATTCAAAGTGTAATCAAAAAACATAGAAATGTTTATTATTATCAAGAGAAAAAAATTAAAAATTCAAACTATTTATTATAAAATAGTATTCTAGTCTCAATATTTATTTATTTAATTGATCACCAATATAATATACACTCATTTACAGCCAAAAGTATACATTGTAGTAGGATAAAGGTGAGTGAAATTACAGTTACAGGTGAAGTATGGTGCATGCCAATATAGAAAACAAGTATATACTGATTAGAAACAAACTGTTTGAATAAATAAAATAGGTCAGAGTAATGAAAAAGAGTAAATATTTACTCTTATTGGTCTTACTTTTATAGTTCTATCTTGTGAAGATGTGTAGATGAGACCAGTACCGCCCCATTTGACTGACGTGACTGCTTTTGAGTGACCTGTTAAGTTCAGTATTGTCAGACAGGTAACTGTGTCCCATATTCTGACATCTCCATCTTTTGATGAGCTGGCTAGTTTTCGACATTCAGGATTTCTATGCAAAGTAAATTTAAAAATAGATAGATAGTATATCTTTATCGTCATAGTAAATCTTTATCATAGTAGCCAATATTGGGCTTTTGAAAAATTACATTTTTGATATCATATTCTATATGCAACACCAATGGCGTGCAGAGTGTGGCATTATACTTAAAATATGAGATATAGTTATAGTGGCCGCAACCCTTTACATGTCCCACAGTTGTATACTTGCCTCTTATCACAATCGCATAAGGCCTCCACCGGGTCAACCAGTTTACTGAATGTTTTCAAACCCCCAAATGACTCTAGGTTCTCATAATATGGGAACGTTGATTTGTGTATATGACTCGGATGGAAAACCAATATTTCTTTCCATAGGGTTTAAATTTACCTGACATATGGTTCCCAAGCAAGTGCTGTAACCCACTGTTTATGCCCCAACATTGGCTTTCCTATCTGATTGCCGGTAATGGGGTCCCATAGTATAATTCTGCCTTGTTTACATGCTGAAGCCAATTTGGTCCCATCTGGAGACCAGCTTATGCATAACACCCAGTTTGTGTGACCTAAAATGGATGAATATTATTATAATCATTACTCAGCTAAGGTTCTTCTTACAATTTCAACATATTTTCGAATATGAATGGATTATCTATTTAGGGGTAAATTAATGTGCATTTTGTCCACAAACATTTTACAGATTATTAAATAGGACAATAATTTTTAAAATCGATTGTGTAATTTCAAAATCTATCCATTACAAACACAGAAGTCTAATCTTCAATTTAAATGTTACTTTCTGAATAATTATTTAGGTTAATCTAAGTGATTTTAATATATATTTATACATACATTTTAAATTTATTTAGATATATTTTAAAGAAGTTACAGGTTTATGTTTATACACCTTCCCTTTGATAGAAAAAATGTAAGAAAATTCTAAAATCATCCCAACCAAAAATAATCATAGTTAAGTTAAAAAAACATTAAAATAATATTACCTTTGCATAAATGTAAAGGTGTCTGTGTGTTCAAGTCCCAGAACCTCACAGTGGTATCACCAGAGCCACTAGCTAAGTGCTTGCCGGAAGGACTGAAGTTTGTTGAAATAACAGCCTCTGCATGACCCGGTATTGAGCTATGGAAAATTGTAAATGTAAATAAAATATAAATTATCCCTGTGAAAGTAAAAAGTAATAATCAAAATCATAGGACTTCAATTTGGTTTCATAACCCTTCATATACATACCATAGTATTTATAGTACCATAGTTTAGATAGTTAAGCTTTGGTCTGATCAATGAAGATGAATATTAAGAAAGGTAATTGTTATTTTATTTACTGAAGTGGAAGGAATCAGTAAAAAGTTCCAACTACAGTTTTTGTAAAAAATGAATGTGAGGTAAGAGAATAGCTTGAAAATATATAGATACTTTTCTGTTTCTTAGTCTATATACTTATACCATATTCAGAGACGACGTTGATAATGTGATTGAAATAGACAATCCTACCCCCAAAAACTTAATTGAAGTGAAACTACTTAAGAATTGTTGTGGTTTGAAACTTGATGAAACAAAAAAAGTGTCACTCAGAGAAACACATAAGTATTCAGCCAGTCAGAAGATGAGATAGAATACATTACACAGTATTTTATACTTTAGGTTTTCTTTGTATGTGTATCCCAAAAACTGATGTTGAAAGAGGTTGTATCGGCAGAAAAAAATAAAATAAGTGTAAATAATAATTAAAACTTTCTGAACTCAACCGTGTGATATGCACATGCACATTTTTTTTTAATACCTTGTGCATCTTGTGACAGGCCTCACCCGAAACACAGCTTGCTGTTGGTAGATGATGTCCACAACTTCTTCAGAGTTTAATTTCATAATATCAAGGACATCACTTAGTGTAGAGGTTATTTCAATATCTTTTACAAAGAATAGAAATGGTTTGTCTTCCTGAAATGAATAGTATAAAATAGGTATATAAACAAAAAAGTTTTTAAGCAGGCAGATTATTTGGTATAGGGGAATGCACTAGTCCCAGATCGATAAATCACATTTTGAAACTAATTTTGATGATACAACTTAACTATTGCAACAAACATTGCTTAAAATATATCATCTGGTTCCTTATTTATCATATAATAATTTAACATATTTCCATTTTATTAGCTATGAAGTTTATTTTAATTTACTAAAGAGATAAAGATATCAAAAGAATTGCAAATGTTTAAAACTTAGGAATTGTATTGTATTGGATAATATCTAAGAGATTACTAAATAATTTAGTTACATGTTTTAGAAGGTTAAAAATATTTAAACTTTTATGCTTTGCAAGGAATATCACTGAAAAATATTTACCTCTTGTAAAAGTGCATTACATATGAGGCTAAGTTGGTCCTTGGTTACGTTTAGTGGTAGTTCCAAAGGGCTACCAATTTCTTCTCCAGTTTCAGATTTAAATCTTGCTTGCACACAACTGGGTAAATCTGGATCAGCATCCATGTTTATAAATTTGTAAATAAGATTTTAAATTGTGTTTTAGTTTCAAAAGTTCACAATGGCCACAACTTATTTCAAAATATAACCTTTAATATTAACTGTCAATGTCAAAATCATGCTTCCTTTGATGATGCCATGGAGTATAATAGTACATACAAAAAATAGTTACCGTACTGTCATATTTTATCTACTTGTGTGTCTATGGATGTAATCTTATTTTTGACCGACTTTAGAGTTTGACAATTTGACATTGACAATTTGACATCGGCATTATCGGCAATCGGCAAATTATTTTCAATCCGTGAGTAGGTGCATATAGTATTATTTGGTAACAAGTTATGAAATAGTAAACGATGAAGTTTCTGTATTTTCTGTGTTTGTTTTGGACAATCGTAGGTTGTGATGAACACACACATACCTATAAGTTGAAAGAACAAGTCGTTTTATGGATGAATACCGTAGGTCCCTATCACAACAGACAGGAGACGTATGCATATTTCTCACTTCCTTTCTGTGCTGGCACTAAAGTTACTATCGGACATTACCATGAGACCTTATCAGAGGCATTACAAGGAGTGGAGTTGGAATTCAGTGGCTTGGATATTGCATTTAGAGAAAATATTCCAGCACAACAATTTTGTGCCATAAAACTAAAAGAGGAGTCATACAAGGCTCTTGTCTATGCTGTGAAGAATCATTACTGGTACCAAATGTATGTCGACGACCTTCCGATATGGGGCATTGTTGGAGAGATTGATGGTGATCAATACTATATCTGGACCCACAAGAAGATTGATATAGGATACAATGGAGACAGAATTGTGGAAGTTAATTTAACAGCGGAAAACAAGGAATTATTAACTCCAGGTGCTGACATTCCTTTCACTTATGAAGTAAATTGGAAAGAGCGCAACATTCGTTTTGAAGATCGTTTTGACAAGTATTTGGACCCTAACTTTTTCCAGCACAGGATCCATTGGTTCAGTATATTTAATATTGTTATGATGGTAATATTCTTAGTGGGTCTTGTGTCAATGATTTTGATACGGACTCTTCGTAAAGACTATGCAAGGTATTCTAAGGATGATGAACTTGATGATTTAGAGAAAGACTTGGGGGATGAGTATGGTTGGAAACAGGTACATGGAGATGTTTTCAGACCGGTGCCTCATTTGGCTTTGTTCTCAGCTCTCACTGGTGTGGGCCATCAGTTGACTGTTGTAGTTTTAGCTGTAATAATATTTACTATATTTGGTGAATTGTATACTGAGAGGGGTTCATTACTTTCCACTGCCATTTTCATTTATGCTGCAACATCTCCAATCAACGGTTACTTTGGCGGTTCATTGTATGCAAGAATGGGTGGCAAGTTGTGGATAAAACAGATGTTGGTATCTGCATTCTTTCTGCC
>DWNJ01001516.1:0-11918 GCA_018250275.1 Udranomia eurus
TATTGATAATAAACTTATAAGGTTATAATGATTTCCCCAATAAAGATTTGGAGGAATTGTTACAAATTTTCTGAGACGATTTGTCGTTTATCCACACCAGTGCATTGTAGCTTCAAGCAGTGAGCTTTCAATTCCCGTTGACTTTACATAACACATCAACCTTTATAACTATTCAAACCTAAAACAGAACGTTTCGATTTTCAGTTCCAAACTATCTATGGTATTTGCCGCTTTAGCCAACTGTGTATGTATTCTCCGTCGACATTATTAAATCCCAACTTCCAATACGTTGACGTTATCGGACATAATTTGGCGGAATACCATTTCCCTACAAACCACTAACCGGCGCAATCCAGGTCCATAATAGCAATTTCCCAGTCACGTGGTCAAAATTCCCGGAAATAAAACCATTTCGTCATCCTGCCACTTAGTTTTAAATTATTTCAACTGTTCCGCTAGGGAATCTAATGCAATGTCTATGTCAGTGTCGCTTCTTTTTTGTTTCGTCTGACCACGACTCTAGAGACAGTTTTATTTCTCTCATCAGTGAAAAACTTCTGTTGTATTTATTCTATAGGTGGTAGAACGACAGTCGCGTTTCAATGTATTTTTTGTGTGTCTGTTGAAATCCCTGTAAACGTACTTAAGTACTAAGTATCTAACTAGCGAAGTACCTAAGTAATAGTACAAATGGATACTTAGTCTTTAGGAGCAGATTACTCTTAGCTTCTTTTGAGATAAGACATAGATGACTTTAGATGGGTTGTTGTATCCACTCCTTGTTACTGATATATTTGCTTTATTAAACAAAGATAAATCTATGCATTACACTAAAATCTCAAAAAGACAATAGGTATAAAATAAATTACAATGCAAATATCGATAATCAGATAACTTAAGTAGAAGCTGCAACTAATAATAAAACAAAGAAAAATACCTGGTTGTAGAAACATATTAAATTGCTGCTCGGCGGCTCGGTGGATGTCGCACCGCCTCCCCGTACCCGCCCGTTTTTTTATTTATGATTTTTATTAAACAAACCCTAAATGTTAAGTGAAGCTTACCCCAATACATCAGTGAAAACCGCATTCAAATCAGACCAGTTTAAAACATAAAAATAAAATGGTACAGAGGTAATATTTCAAGAGCAGAAGAGCAAAAATTATGTTTGATGTAAAGTAGACAATGCCTATACTCTACTGAAGCTCTACCGAAGTATCCCGAAGTAAGAAGTCAACAATGTTTTATACTGAAATCGATCATATTAACGAGCATATGTAAATACAAGACAAAATATAAATAACTGCTGACGTAGAGTGGCCAATGTCTCCTCTACTATCGTCGTCTACAAGTCTACAATCGTCTACAAGTTATACTTGAAGAGAAATATTATCTGAAGCCAACGACGCGTTCTTTTATTAAATTTATTACCTTTTATTTCTTTTTACACTCAAAGATAGGCGCCGACGTCGCTAATACGTTATAGACATTTAATGATTACGTGCCCATCATAACTCTGCATTCGATACAATTATCGGTTTGTCACGCTACGACCAATTAAATGTTTATGGAAATAAATGAAATTACCTCAACGACGCAGCCTTAACAACTTTTTATTTTTAACTGCAAGGGTGTCGTGGTTTAATGATGATTAAGGCCATATTAGTAATCCTTCGTTAACTCTGTCTCAAATTAGAAACAATTCTGTTATTATTATTTTTATTACAGTTTTGAAGGTTGATAATCAACTTGTAAGATTGGTTTCATTAACAATCCGTAATGTTGTAATAGACAACAATCGGAGTTATAGTTAATTTTTCAACGCTATATTAAAACACATGTATTTTTTCAACATTTTTCCTGGTATATCAGTGCTTATTTTTTTTAAGCATTGACGTAGGATCACATGGATTCCACGAGTTGGTAGTTACTGCCGCCCATGAACATCTGTAATTAATTACTTGGGTCGACTATAACAGCAGTGTTATTGCTGCTGTGTTCTGGTTTGAAGGTTCTGGTCAGGAGCACATACTTAACCGAGGCGTTCCAACTTAGTCCTAGGTATCAACGCATTTGTTGTCGACCTATGAAAGAACTTCGATTCTGTCTCGGGTTGATAACGGATGTCCATACTACCTGGGGTTACTTTGCAAAAATCCATGTCTATAAACTAGGTTATTACTACTTCGCGACAATCGGCTACGTTGAATTAATTGTACATACCATCACACATAATACTAGCGCACTGTTGCCAAGTAGTAATAACCTAATTTAATAAAATATACTTGATTCTACGAGCCCATGATTTCGAACAATTAACTTAATTGTGTCGCTAGGTCTCTGCTAAGAGATTAAGTTAAGGCATAGCTGAGGGCTGAGTAATTCAATCACGAGATAGCTCCATCTCGCCGTTAAATATTTACATGCACAGAACAAGTTCCGTATAGTCAATATTAGGCGTTCCATACAAATGAATACATTCTGACACAATGGAGCTTCCATTTGACCGGTGTCTATGTTTGCACTGACAATTCTCGCTACGGCTGATGCCACCGAAGTAGGTAGTATCCTTCCTTTTTTCGTTTTATACACGCCTGGTATTTTGTTCAACGCTGTTCAGAGAGAAATAATAAGAAAAATAGTAAATTTGAGATTGAAACATAATTAAAATGAGTAGAGGAGTTCTGGTTTTAGTACTTTGAGTATATTTTTTGTAATGATATATCGTATTGTGTATATTTTTTGGTAATAATATTTGGAGTAATGTATTCTCGTTACCTCAAAAATGGATTTATATAAATTTGTCATAATTAAAAAAAATATACCTGCGGCTACGCAAAATTTTTAATAAATAATATACGTAAATCAAGTACATAATATTATTTTTCTTCAATGAAAACTAAACCAGTATTAATGATATTGATTCATATTCCTAACGATATTTAATCCTAAGAATAAAAATTAAGAGATTATCTCAACTAATACAATAGTACAGGAGTGTAACCGGATGATTCAAAACCATAAATGCTCACGCAAGCGTTAATACGCGGTGTAAACCGATCTAGTTTGAAGCTCAACTAAAGCAGGTGGTGCGAACTAAAACTTGTTGATACAACTCATAAAATTATTTGAGGGTTGGCACTAATCTGATTTGGATATAGATCTGTCTGCTTGACCCAAGGTGTGGTAAGACATACTTAACCGAGGCGTTCCAACTTAGTTCTCTGGGGTAGCAACGTTGTGGTTGACCCGGGAAAAAACTTCGATTCTATCTCGGGTTGATTACAGATGTTCATGGGCGGCAGTGACCACTTACCATCAGATGGACTGCTCGTGTGATACCTCCTAGTTATATAAAAAATGTAGCTTAACAAAATTGCAAGTTATCTCTTTACATATTGCAAGATTTGACATCAAATGCATTTAAATTTGGAAGTAAAAAAAAAGTACAATAATATAGATGATATTTAATACTAATTGTTATATAAAACCAATATATTTATATTTAAAAATTGTAGGTATATTGATTTTACATAACAAAATCTTGCCGAAAACGTGCTTCATCTAAAGAATTATGCCTTAAGCCTTAATAGGCAAACTTAATAAATACGAATATTTTCAAAACTTTCTCATATGTATCTAACAAGTATATTCCTAACCTGGTCAGCGCATAAAAAATGGCCTAAAATTAGGTACAGGTTATAAATTGTTCATATTATTCTGCTTTCATCAATGCAATATCTCTAGTCCACGCCTTCTGCATCCAGAATTCTTCTGCTCTCTTCAGGTCGTCGGTGTCGGCAGCACGATCTCTTCCGGAAATTCTTAGCATCCCCTGTCCCGCCGTTACCGTGATCGCTACCATAGTCCGGGATAACGGAGCCGCCGGGACTAGGGGCCTGGGCTTTAATGTGTTTATTATCGGGGTTTTAGCCCCATGTATAAAAAAAACTAAATGTTGTTAGATATTATACAACATATGATTTCCCAGTCTGGTTTCCTATTGTCAAGACGTACAAATCAAAACTTCTGTAACTGACATTTGCCAACCTTAAATTTGGTAGGTTACATTTCAAAGTGCTTCCAATTAGCGATTCCAATAATTATTACAAAGTTTGCCCTGTTATGAATAAGTTTGAGCGGCAATAGTTAATATTACACAAGACATTCAGTAACTTCTGTATTGACTTATTTATAAGGAGAAACTTTTCGTTGTAGTCGAATATGAATAGAGCGGTTCTACCGATACATACCCTTACCTAGTTCTTTTGTTTCCTTAGTCGAGTTTATTAATATATATAAAAGTACAGGTAGTATACATATGTACATATGTGCATGCCTATCATTTTATATAACATTCCTGTAAGGTGGTGACAATTTCACATCATCTATTATATTTCCATACAACGAGCGTTTCTTATGAAGCCCACCACAAATTTGCTACTACATATATATAGGGCGGAGATAAAATATTGCAAGAGGAACGTACTTACTATTTAAAGACTACACTACCGGCATTTCTTTCGAAAACTGTGCTACATACAATAAGAAGATTCTAAAACGATTATAAAAATCTTGATAAACGTATTTATGAAAGCTAAATCCATTATACAAATTATAAACGATCGGCGACATTAAAGCATTACTCTTTTAAAACGTGAAAACTGATATATCGATCGTTTAATTTAATTTAATTTCGTCTGAACCCCGTTCTAATTAATATTAGTTACCAACATACAAACTAATTATTTATTTAGAATACATATATTGTTTCACCCAGTTAATTAACGGTACGTTGACTTTCAACGCAAAATAAATTTTAATACATTAATATTCTCAATATTAATATTAACAACTGGATTGTTCATACCACCGAAAATAACTAAAATTAATTTTATAATTTTACTAGTATCACTGGCTATAGTAATAAGTGTCTAAGCTTGAATATGTGTGAGCTTATTTACTTATACGAGTATTAATGAATATGCATCACATAGAGATAAATACGAAGCTTTAAATTTAAGACAGAAACATGAATATTAATGGGTATGTTTTTTTGTCAACGAAGTATCAAAAGGCACTGTAATATACGTGTAAAGAATTAAGTCTCTAATCAGGATGAAAAGGCTACAATATCTGTATTAGTAAGGGAGATATACAAGTACTTGACCAAGGCATTCCAACACGGTCCTCCGGGGTAGCAACGCATTTATGGTCCACCAAAGAAATAATTTTGTCTTAGATCGATCAAAGATGTCAATGGGCGGCAGTACCACTACCGTCACGACCACCACCAGGCGGACTGCATGCTCGTTTGCTGTCTCAATGTAATAAAAAAAATGCTCGTTATCCATGAAATCGAAAGTAACATTTTAGGCGTTTCCATTATTTTTGTGTATGTACTCTTCTAATTCTCACTCTAATTAATTCTAAGTCCTTCTAATCGCCCTTAAGATTGACCTAAATCAAAAATAGAAGTAAAGGCGGAAGTTTCTAAGAATTCCTAATATTAAAAACCCAATCAAAAACATCTAAGGAATTACAAATAAAAAGTTTACAGATTGTGCAGACTATTTTCAAGTTAAAACAACAATAAGTTTGAAACTTTATATTTCTTCATTAATTATTCGGTATTTATTTAACATAAACATCTAATCTATGCAGACGATTCAGGGTGTTATAATGCTTTAACAGTTTTGCATGTCTGTGGAACATTCTGAAATACTTAAATCGTTCTTACTTAATAAGTAATGAATAATATAAGCTTATGCTTAGGAATCGCCTTGATAGAAATTCTTAGTTATACATTATATTTTGCTGAAATACACATTATTATTTTTTAGATTTAGATTTTTTCAATGCCTGGGAGGTACCAAACGAGCATTCAGTCCACCCGGTGGTAAGTGGTCACTACTGCCCACGAGCATATTTGATCAACTCAAGACAGGATCGAAGTTCTTTCATAGGTAATCCACAAATGCGCTGCTACCCATGATGACTAAGTTGAAACGCCTTTCATGTCACAACACAGCAGCAAAAACACTGCTGTAATAAGGTAGAAATAGATGTGGCGATGGTGCCTTCGGAGTCGAACCGTAAACGGTTCAGAGATATAAGAAAATCATTTCTTGACGTTAGGGAAAGCGGGCATAAATGGCTAAAGAACTATTACCGCTCTTAAAAGACCCTCTTGCAATAACTACTGTGCGTAACTTCGCGAATAATTGCAAACCCATGCGAGCTTGCGAGACTACACGCTCCTACCCAAATAAATAGACTGACACATGTATACGTGCAGACATTCACAGATACTATGTACATAGATAAACACAGCTTACGTTAACACTCGGGCATTGTAATTGTTAATAGCCTGCGACAAGGCGGCGACAATTTTCGACTGAATGTTAATTACACAAGTTCTGAATGCTAAATTACTTAATTTCGAAATTACGGCTCTCCGCAAAGCATTAACATTTAATTGCTTTTGATAACTGAAGCGACTTTTTTGATGCGACGTTTCATGATGCCGCGTGTTCCTCTGTAATTAATTAAAGTGGAGCTCGGGCAAATTAGTGAACGTATCGCAGATAAAAACGTTTTTAAAGGTTCGTACCGATAGGCTTCATGTATCTAATTCACTAAGGAGGTTCGTCATTCTTAAATGGATACTTTAATGATGTGTTAATTGTAGTGAATGCGTCAGTGTACTTAGAGGTCATTTAGCCTTCGTATATCTCCCTAATATCACCTAATATGGGTGACACAGTCTAAAATAAGATAAGTAAGATTATTTCTTTGTTTGTTTACAGTGTGTCAGTTAGTCTTGTAAAATGATATAGGTGTAAGTAGATACTTAGAAAAAACTAAAACATTCCATAAATTAAGTATCACGCGATCAAAGCCGGAAATGAAAGATACTTACAGAAATCAGGTTCCGGGAAAACGGAATCAACGTTGTATCTAAACGAATTCAACTCCCAACCGAATACTCCGGTGGATCTGAATTAAAAAGGTTTTCATCGCACGAGTATAATATTATTATTCCTTACATACTCTCGGAGCTAAGGAGCTATTACTCATCTTTTTCCGGGCCGTTTTTATTGCTAGACGTGAAAAATACCAGAAATTTCATCCGGTCCGTTCAAAGTGCCGGATTAATTCACAAGGCACTTATTTCAAATTGGATTTCGCCGGAGTCGCGACTCTCGACTACACTTCCCTTTAATAGTGTACTTGTTCACGTCCTTTGATGTCGGTCATGCTACGTTTGGTCATTGGAAAGTAATTAGAGAACTGGAAAGAATTGGGAACTCTTTCGAGGCTAGTCTAGGGTTTTGTTTTCTCTTCGTGTGGTTTTACATTTGACTTACTCTTCATTAATGATTTGGGTAAAGAGTAGGTAAAATATTCACATCAGCACACAGGAATAAAATTAATATGAAGCTTATGTTTGTTTTTTTCGTGAAGAACTTTAACGCACGCATGCCCATATGTAACTGTAACTTTGTAGCTGTAAACTGTTCATTTTTTCTTCTTTTTCGGCAATATTTTAATTACTAGCTGATGCGGAGAGCCTCCCCGTCCCTATTCCGTGCCACAACTTTTTTATTTTTATATTTTATCGATTTTTATGAAACAAACACTAAATGTTAAGTGAAGCTTACCATACATCAATGAAAATCGCGTTCAAATAGGATCAGCCGTTTCTGAGATTAGAGGAGTGCATAAACGCACAGACAAACCGACAAACAGACAAAAATGAAAAAAAAAATTTTTGGTTTCTATTTTTTAAACAAAGTCCCCTAAAATAGCTTTCTTTTAAATATCTTCCATGTACAGACAGCAATGACTTACATATTTATTACTTACAGATATAGAAACACAATACAACGAAACCCTCATTTCAAACAGACTAATATTTAATTGTTTAAAAATAATCCTATACTTCGCTACACTTGTTAACGTGTAATACGATTTCTCAACACGAAAATTCAAGACCCATTCCGTAGAAATAATAGTTTTCTCCCCATGTTTATTACCTGTTCGTTTCCGAGGAGTTTAAATGCTCCTTTCTATAGTGTGTCAATAACGTTGACCCCTATTCGGTAGTTCTAATACAACTCGTTGAGCAAAGTTAAACATCATTCCTGTTTGTTCAAATGCTTGTAGGAGTCGTAGGTGGTACTTGAGGGTTCATGCATCGTATTGTGGTTCGGAATAGTTATAGAGCTCCTCAGATATCATCGTGCATTCAAATCGATCGACTCCTAAACGCAGGGGCCATTAAAAGTTTTTCTATATTTATTTCCATGAAGCCTTCGGATCCGAATACTATGGTATGTATTTACAAATACACAGAAATAAATGAATATATAATATTATAATATAATATTTCCTATTACACCAAACATATTTTATTAAAAGTGACCACATATTTGGATAAGGATTTACTGGGTTCAGGTATTGGCACATATTTACCCTCGCTTTCGCTGACAAAAAGGGGGATTAAAATTACAAAAATAAAATTTTGTATAAGTAATGCCTTATCGATCGGTCCTAATGCCGTTAAAGTTACGATTTCACAAAACCCTGCGTCGATCAAAAATGCCAACAATGATCAAAATTTCGTATATTCGTGTGTAGTAGTAAGTGCCTGTAAATATTCAAAGACGTTAGAGATAAATCTCGGAACTGTAAAAACATATTACTCGTAAGAATTGAAAATATCAGCTATAAAATATGTAGTGTTGAAAGGCTTAAAATCATACTTGTCCACTACATTATTAATAGCTAATTATTAAAAATAGCGCAGTAATGTCTAGCGCACTACACTTATTGTAATTGTGTAATTATACTTCAGTAAATGCAATCAATTTCCAGGAAAATTGCTCCAAGCAAGCTCTTGATTGTTTGCAAATGAATACGTACTTTACTACAAACTTTGTTTAAAAATAAAATCGTTTCAAACAGAACAGGAATTAAGTACAGCGTAGGAAAAAGATTAAAGCGTTCTATTGTTGACTGCAATATTGTTAATTGTGCAATTAAATAAATACTTCCAACCTTCATATTTTACTGCAAACAATAAGTAAGACGTACTTCTTAATAGATTGACAGTGAATGTACAAATACAACAACGTTGATTAATGGCTCTTTCGTTAATTATATATTGTATTTGATGTCAACAGAAATTTAGTCCAAATGCAAGCCATACTTGTATACATACTTATGTAGACAGCAACGTTTATCCCAATCAAGCGTAAAATGCATTAATGGATAAATGCCATGTCTGTCCGCTGGAACTTTTGGAAGACACGTCATGGTACCATCAGTTATCACAAGAAGCGCTTGTAATTTAACCAGTTAACTAAGCATCTTGTAATACCCATTAACCAGTTAACGAGACCTGTTGTAATACCCATTAACCAGTTAACGAGACCTGTTGTAATACCCATTAACCAGTTGACGAGACCTCTTGTAATACCCATTAACCAGTTAACGAGACCTGTTGTAATACACATTAACCAGTAAACAAGACCTCTTATAATGCCCATCAACCAGTTAACGAGACCTCTTGTAATACCCATTATAACTGGTTAATTTACCATTCCAAATCGTCAAAAGACCCACGCCACGCAGAGACAACGAGATACAACCATATAGGGAACTACAAAAATGGTTATTCAAACCGTAACCACATTTCCATATTTCCGTGTTCATTTTTCATGATATTACCGCTACTCTTGTATACTGAAAATACCTGGCATAAATTAAAGTAGCTCGTATGAGCACTCAAATCAGCTCATCGCGCCTCTTGCCGTGCTCCAGATAACATGCATGGTGTTCGCTGCCGCATGACACGCGTGATGTCTTAATGAGTTGCTGGCGAAATTATTCGAAATCACTGGCATCGAGATAGAACTGGTATCGAGATGTATCACAGAATTGATGACTGCTTTTGAATAGAAGTAAGAACTTACCGTTTGTTAATAGAGCGTGCGTCCCGCGGGTGCTTATGATTTAATTCAAGCGGGTTCGAAACCGTCTAGGCGGAAAATTTAAATGTGATTCTTGACTTGAATAGTTGTGAACCTTGTCTGTGTGTCTTCGTGTATTTCATATCATATACGCAATATACGAAAATTACAACGCACTAATCAAATCAAATACATATATGTTCCTGTCGTAGTTTCTCTCAAGTTGGCACGGATCATCTTTGTATGCACGTATTGTATGTATGTAGTATGTTGTGCATTTGAAGTTGTTATTCGACGTGAGTACTGCAACAATATTAATATCACAAAGCGGCCTTTACAGACGTAACTATCCTATAGGACATGTGTCCTTATTCAAAGCTTATTCGTAAGAGAAAATAGTAAAAATATTTTTATTTTTATATACGTTATTAATTACTACTTGATAATTGAAAGTAATGTTAATAAATGTAATCACTAATTGAATCTAAATATCGATCAATGCAGAGCGCAGTTTACTCCCGGTACACAATATAAAAGACAGATGAAGTTCTTTTTAATGCAGCTTAAGTACTTTAGTTAATAGAGACTGATATTCCCCTCAACACAGCATAAACTCCTGTACTCAGCAGACGCGTAACATAACAGTAACAACTAGCACAAAAAGCAGAAAAGTACTTTTAAAAGCGGTAGAATCTTTTACGGTTCGACTCCGGAGGCACCACCGCCACGCCTATTTCTGCCTTATAACAGCAGTGTTCTTACTGCTGTGTTCTGGTTTGAAGGGTGTGGTCAGGTAGACACTAAATCGAGGCGTTCCAAATTAGTCCTCAGGGGTAACAACGCATTTTTGATCGACTTAAGAAAGAACTTTGATCCTATCTTGGGACTGCATGCTTGTTTGCTACCTGTTAGAAAAAAAAAAAAAGTATCCTTTGTTTCTGAAACTCTTGCTTTAAAACATTATTTATATAATGTTATTTATTTATTGTTTTCCTCTTTATCCGTGTGCACCAATAAATCAATATCGTCAAAATACAAAAGGCGGTCTTATATTTAAGTAGCCATTACTTGCAGACAACGTATCATCTGATATGGAGTTCAAAAGTTCAAAAAATTGAAGAAACAGATTAGAAGGTGAACAAACGAGTACAGAATAAAGAAAAGTAGAGTCAGGCTAAGCACAAATTAAATCTTCGCGTGCGAGTAAATAAAATGAATTTAAATAACTAAATCCCCACTGAAATAAACTGCTTCAATGCAATCCTATCGAATTTTAAAGCTACATAGAACGTTTCAATTCAGTGGAGCGAAAACCTCGAAATATTGATGTGTTAAGTGCCCCTAAATGGCTTCCCGAATGGACACCCGTGTGTTCCCAGCGTTTATTGCAGCAGTTTCAATCCCCGTTCGGCAGTTGCATTGCATCTAATTCAGTGCGTTTGCGAACTGTAGCCACGTTTTTGTGAAAGAATATAACGTTTACCGCCGTTTTAATTAAAATTCCCTTTTAAAATACGTTTTGTCTACAATAACGATATCGGTAAGATATCACACGAATGATTTTGTTTTATAGTATTTTAATAAAATAATACGAGTAATAACTTTCTTGTTCGTAAATTGCTTTATACATTTAATAGCTTTTATATACGTCTATGTCTGCATTGTAAAGGAAATAGAGCACAAAATTTCCCTATATAAAAAAACATCCATAAATCATCAACAAGGAATGATTTTCGGAATAAAAACTAACCTATGTCCTTCCCTGGGCTCAAAACTATCTCCATACCATAAATTATTAACCACCTTAGTTCAGTAGTTTAAGCTTGAAAGGGTAGCAGATAGACAGAGTTACTTTCGTATGCATTTTTTTAATAACTGGGAGATAGCAAACGAGCATGCAGTCCACCTGATGGTAAGTGGTCACTGCCGCCCATGGACATC
>DWNJ01001517.1:0-11913 GCA_018250275.1 Udranomia eurus
AATATCCGCGTGTGCATTCTGTTCTCGTGGCGTTTCCTATAATTGACACAAAGTCTTTTGAAATTTTGGGAAAGTTTTTAATTAATTCGTACGTTAATGCACCGATTTCTGCTGTAAGTAGACTGTAGAAAGAACATAAGATATTAAAATGTTACATATCATTCTCATTCAACTCGAGCATTCGCAAATCGAAATGACTATTATAGACGATGTTTGGGTATGATTTATGTATGGACTACAACTTGGGAAACATCGAACAAATAAAAATGAGCGCGGGACGAAATGAAATATAATGAGACAGTGAATACATTTTTTTGAAAATGACAACATGCTTTCTATTTTGGTTATTCTTCATCATTCAACTTTACCTGATCTGGGGCGATTAATATTAATATTATCAAAACATGTTTTTACCTTATAAGTTACCAACTCGTAATGACGTGACAAAGGCGGAAGTTTTATCTGCGTTATCACTTTACCACTTATACTGGATTTCAAAAACGTTGTCATATTTACTTCCGTTTGAATCAATGTGCGGTCCACTGAAAGCAATAACTTTGATTGAAGCGAATTCATATCAACCCAACACAACACTTCATTATCCTGACTAAAACGCTTGTAACATTTACAACTTCAACAACTTCAATTTATTGTTGAATAGCTGAATAGATCATAAATGGTAATTTGGCCGCAACCGTTTTATACCTACATTTTCTCTCCATAATTGTTTTCTCAGCAAACTCCACCATGCTACTTCAATGTAAGTACTGGTTAGTACATACCAGTTTGCAGGATATTTTCAAATCTACATATGGCCTCCGACAATTTTTTTTTATGACTGGGAAGTAGCAAACGAGCATGCAGTCCACCTGATGGTAAGTGGTTACTGCAGCTCATGAACATCTGTAATCAACCCAAGACTGGATCGAAGTTCTTTCTTAGGTCGACCACATATGTGTTGCTACTCCTGAGTACTGGAGTTGGAACGGCTCGGTTAAGTATGTCTCCCTGACCACACACTTCAAACCACAGAAAAAATACTGCTGTTATAAGGCAGAAATAGGTGTGGCGGTAGTGCCTCCGGAGTCGAACCGTAAAAGGTACCACATTCAAGCTACTACTGCCCAGATTAATAGCTTAAATTAAATGACAGATGTTGTAATGTATAATTTTGTTGATCGTATACGATCTAACTAATATAGATCGTTTCATTGTCATTTAACATTATTAGAATCAAAACAACTCTTTATTTGTTACGGCGAACCAATAGAATCGTGAAAAGACATTCCATTAATATCCTCGTAAACCCGTTTGCTATTAATCTTAGCTTGAAGAAAATCTTTATTGAGGTTGATTAAAGTGGCTCGCTATTATTATTATCTGTCCTTCTAGCCTGCTTTGATATTGAGCTATAACACTTAAAGCTTGGAGATGTAGCAGCGTGACCACTTAGAAATGAGATGGTTTAATTCCCTATTTTTTTAGAACAGATGCCGACCGAACTTCGGCAGAAAATAAAGTAGGTAAGTACCCTTAAATTTTGTAACTAGATGGAAACAAATTCAATACTTTGATACTCGTTCTTTATATTTTTATTTATGAGGTTATTTGTGAGGATTTATGATATGTATACACAATATTATCTGTA
This sequence comes from Udranomia eurus, assembly GCA_018250275.1. NCBI lineage: Eukaryota > Metazoa > Arthropoda > Insecta > Lepidoptera > Hesperiidae > Udranomia > Udranomia eurus. The sequence goes on from DWNJ01001517.1 coordinate 1,649, forward strand.
ATAAATGGCCTAGTTCGTTTCTACAATTCTAATGTGCTCCTTACTTTAATTCCCATACAAATAAAAGTTTAGAAAAGTGTACCAGTGTACATAAATATAACTGTATATAAATTATTGAAAATGAATACCTAGGGTTACTGTCGCTCCAACCCCGTCCAAAAGAAGAAAAATATCAGAAGGAAAATCCGGATGTCGGTGTTTTAAAACTAGATTGCCTGCCAACGTCCCAATCTGGAAGAAATATTTTATTTATAATTTAGTTCGTATCCAACATTTGAAGTTATTACATATGATTTTTTATCCTCTATTTCTAACCTATTTTTTATGCCTGGGAGTTAGCAAACGAGCATGCAGTACACCTGATGGTATGTGGTCACTGTCGCTCTTGAACATCTGTAATCGACCCAAGACAGGATCGAAGTTCTCTCTTAGGTCGACCACAAATGCTTTTCTACCCCCGAGGACTAAGTTAGAACGCGTCGGTTAAGAGTGCCTGCACACTGCTGTTAAAAGGCAGAAATAGTTTCTATCTACCTATCTTTATTAACTTCGATTTTAGACGTAATGCAGCATTAATTTCACTTTAGAACTCATATCCAATTTGGCTTGAGTAACCACATTTAATACAAAATGCGGTACGTACCAAGTTGTAACTATAATACCCACTACGAATATTATTTTAACATTTGGGGCTAATTTCACTGAGCAAGCAAAACGAAGATCAACAAATGTCTACGTCGTGGTAACAGAGACAATTTTAAATAATTAAATTGTTCACTCAAAAGATAGAAGTATTTTATAAGATATCGTGAACATTCTTTACTCAAAAGATTCAGGTTTTTTATAAAATATCGTGACCAAAAAAGACTAACATTTCTAACAGGTATATGAGCCACTCGTTCTATGTGAGCACGAAGTACTTCCAAGTAGCGAAAATTTTCATCCGCTCCGCTTAGTTCCTCGAATATATTCAACGTATCCGTCAGTGTTACGCCGGCTCCAAGAACTAAATTAACATCTATGTAGTGAGTATGCAGTTCGGTGACATTATTTACGTCGATCAATACGAGTGGAAAACTCTCGATTGGTCGTACACCTGAAATATTAGTTGGAATTTAAATGAATCCGTCATGTACAAATATAATTTTGGTATTTCTAATCTGGATTTTAAAAGTACTTTCATGAATATAATAGATAAGTGATATATTAAGATTATTTACTGGATCTTAAGATTTCGGATGGTATTAGTGAAAGTAAAGGAATTAAGTAAAACGATTAGTAAAGAACAAACATTGCATTAATATTAGTTAACAAAATATGAGAAATATTATGTATCACATTTATAATTTATACTTCTTACAGTACTACATTTATTTCTAAATTCATTAAGAGCACTATGAAGGCTGCTACATTTGCAACAACATATACAGATACCCAATATTATTGTGAATAAACCAAACTAGAATCCTTAGGTTCGAAATGACAATTGAAGTTATCGTACCGAAGTCATAGTTTCAAGAGCCCTTGGAAGATAAACTGCACTAACCTCTGGCCGTATTCCCGCCGACAAGCATGTAAGAATCATATCCAACTTCGTCCAAGATATCGAACACGGATTGCACTTCGTACACTTCAAACCATAACCGTCCATCGGCGAGACCTATTTCCTTGGGTTTACTTGGGGATATCCCTCCATTTTGAATATTAACTAGGCACCAGTCTTCGTCCTCGCTCTCACAAGTTTTGCTACAAGTTCTCCCAGTTTTCGCACAAGTGAGAACGTCGAGCTCCTCAATATCCTTGATTTTGTGAGTCAAGTTTGAGTCTGCATCGTTTACTAGCGATTTGAACGCGTCTAATATAGGACGGTATCCGGTACAGCGGCATAGATTGCTTCCAAACGATTTCTCTACTTGAGCGGCGTCTAAGCGAGGGTTGTTTTGAGCAAGGCTTAAAAATAAAAACACCAAGTTCACCAATTTAAGATGTCTCTGCACCGATGGAAATAGGGTATCGATATAGATACATGTTCGCTTTGCTGTCGACAAACAATCATCTCACCTGTACATACTCATGACGAATCCCGGACTGCAATATCCGCACTGAGATCCGAAATACTGATTCAACCGTTTCTGTATTATGTTGTAACCAATTTTTCTATTTCCGATACCTTCGACAGTCGTAATTTTCCAGCCATCGCAAGAGAAGATAACAACCAGGCACTGAAATTGGAAACTGGATAATATCGGATTCCATTTTTGTATAGTTCACGATACGGCGCCAACATTCTGTTCCGATTTAAGTTATAATTTGATTTTGAAACGGATACTACTCGGATAGGAATGATCATATTTAAATTTAATACGAGATAAATAAATCTTAATATGAAATATTTCTATCTTTAACTTCATGAATCATTATTTAATAAAAATTTATGCACTTGCTAAATTATTTAAAATATTTCGCAACAGTCCGCTATTAATATGGATAATAACATAGACGGTAAAGCGCAACTACTGTATCTTTACTGCCCTGCACCTACCTCAATCGAACTTTACAGAACGGCAAAATATGTTTTAAAGATCATAACTTCTATACTAAGAAACTCGATAGCATACCTTTTGATTTAAACCGCTTCATGTGTAGTTCTTTAAATTATGTGTAGGCTACCTTAATAAGACTTTTCAAATTATTCATATTAAATTAACGCTTTTACACTCATAGCCCCACACAAGGATTCCTTGTGTCGTGGGTGGCATAGACAACACACAAAGTCAAAAACACCAGAAATTATACACATCATCCAAATTTCGCCTTCTCGGCCTTCGAATCGAACCCAAGACCCTTCGAACTGCAGTCCGGCATGGTGAACATTGCGCCAAACGGGTTGTCGATTACATACCTCTTTTTCTTCGGGTATATAGGTATTATTACTATTGCTAATTAAATATACGTACAGAATTAACCGAAAATGAAGCATCTTCCTGTGTGTTTGGATGGGTAACATGGACATTGACGACACAAGTTCCACAACCGCCTTCCAGACACATGTACTTAGTGCCCCGGAGCTCTGCATGGCGGCGGATGAACTCGTTCAGCGTGGTATACGATGGTAGTTCACATCCCGCTATAAGCACGATATAAGAATCAACAATCAAATGTTTTGTACAAAAAGGCAATGTATAAAGGCAATGTATAAGGCATACAAATACAGTTCATGAACGTACTCATTTCCATCATTCATCAGCTTTCAACGGCTTCAGGTTCTCAGGCTATGGTAGACCGGTAGAAAAAAGAGCGCAGATAAAACTCCAAGCACTCTTTTAAAAATTCGACATAAATTAATTAATTCTACAGTACGATTTAGGACCGATACTGAACTCACGGGACAGTGACCGTTTGTGTAAATATTAGTCCACTATCATCTGTTCTGTTTTGTGTAAGATACAACTAAAGGCTAAAGATTACAAGAAGAGCTGTCTCCGGTAACATTACTCAAGAAGAATCAATAATCAAATGTTTTATTCATTATAAAGAATACAAATTCGATTAATGAGCGTCATATAGATTGGCATTAGTCCATCGGCTTTCAGCGCCCTCAGGTTGTCAGGCAATAGTAGACCAGGAGACAAAACGCCCAGACTTTCGATACGCGTACTTTGGCTGATAAGTATCACCGACTTCCAATGGAAAAATTCCAACAACAGTCAATGCTTAGATAACTTAACTCTTCTTTAGATTTAAATTATAAAAAAAAATACAAAAGAAATTGTTCTATAAGTACAAAACACGAGAAATGTAGTAGAAATCGTGCTATAAGAAAAATATTATTACCACTGTATTCGATTCCATTAATATAAAAAATCACTCTGTCCATTTCACGTGCCGTCAATAATGTAACTGAACGGTCGGATATTGCAGTACATATTACGTGTGTACATATATGTAACAAATTTCACTTCGAGTACGATAACCGTGTCTTGCATAAGATCCATGTAGTCGCTCGTGCGATTAATTTAACGGTGTCAGTGGATTAGTTGCCAATCTTTTAAATTATTAATTAGTCGTTATTCTACTATAATATTATCGAAACGAAACTTTTTTTGGTCGTGTATTCAAAAACGCACAAATTTTAAAAGTTGTTTTTTACAACTATGAGGTAGTAAGCAAGCATGCAGTCCACCTGATGGGAAGTGGCCAATACCGCCCATGAACATCTGCAATGAACCTAAAATAAGATCGAAGATCCTTTTTAGGTCGACTACATTTGCGTTGCTAAAATACATATCTGTATACATATATTCGTACAGCGAGATAAGGTGTCATCAAGGGGTTACGTCACGCGTTAAGAGGGATGGAGGGGGTCGACAAAGTGTGACATTGTGTGACATGGGACAACAAATATCGTGACGTCATGTTCCAAAATAAAATGTGCTTAGAAAAACGCTACCACCAAATACGCTTTAATAACGACATGAACTAAAAATAAAAAAATTACGAACTATTTTGTGGTAAAAATTTGTGACGTCACACTAGGGAGGGGGGGAGGGAGTAAAAACATCAAATTAAATTTATATATAGCCCCTAATAACAGGTGAATTTTATTTTTGGTTTATTTAACCAATTAATTGTAAAAGGTGTCGATAACAGAGTAAAGACGTCGCCAAAAGTTGATTGACAAGTTTCAATTTTGACGAAGAACGAATTTGTACTAGACCTAGTACTTTAAATCCATTTTTATTTGACTTTCAGCTTTATGTCTTGTAATTCTGAAAGAAAATAGCTTTTAATAACATCAACATTTTGTTATCTTCTCTATGTGACATACATACAGACTTTGCTCTAAATTTGTGAAATTATTATTATTTTCTTCGAGAAGGATTAAATAAATAACAATTTAATAAAATACATACCCATCGTACCGCAGTATAATATACTATATAGAATCTTATCTATGAACAGATAATTAATATATTTTGTCCTTACCTGTTTGTTTCACTGTCCTACACAACAACAGCCGCTTGTCAAACGCGTAAAAAATTACAAATAATATTGCTTCAGTAAAAGATTTAAAGCTTCAGTAGAATATACATAAATAAACTATAAATCAATAAACTTGTGATGCCGTGGGGATGGGAATGTAGATCGAAACTCATAAAACAGGCGCCACCGAAGCCAGCTGAACGGCGAGGTAACGTCGCAGTCCAAGGACCCGGCCCCAACCATTACGAAATACCTGAAATATTCTGTAAGATTTCTCACCTTTATAGATAAAACCAGTATGGAGCAATGGTGACCGGACTTCCGTTCGAAGGGTCCTGGGTTCCCAGCAAGGCAGAAATGCGGATGGTCAGTTTAAATTTCTGTTCTCGGTCTGGGCGCTTGTTCGACGGATCGACGGATAGCAGTCGTTAAACGTCGTCGGAGTCGATTTGGGGGTTTGTAAACATCCGACATACTGGTTGGCCACTAACTAGTTCTTGCTCCAACACGCATTGGAGCAGCATGGCGGAGATTGCTCCAGACCTTCCAGTTGTGGGAAGAGACCTGTGCCCAGTAGTGGGGCATAAAAGGCCATTGTATGAGTCCCGGTTAGATCCCTAGAGAACTGCCTTTGAGTCGGATTATTTACATCCATATGACATTAATCTTTAATTATCATCATATTTCCATATGCTTTTAGGTGGTAAAGGCTATTCGAATGTGAAAAGAGCCCCATCATACACATTCGGTCATCTAACTCGCACCAATTCGAAACCAATTACAATGCCCAATGCCCCTTTGTTTAATATACAGGGCTTGGGAAAGAAAGGTACATTATCTATATCTATACATATAATAAATCAGTAAGTGATTGCAGTCTGTACATGTAAGATACCTAAGAGAAAACCATTTTAGGGGTCTTTATTAAAGAATAGAACCAAAAAAATTACTTTTAGACTTGTTGTCTGTTTGTCTGTTTGTCGGTTTGTCTGTGCGTTTGTACACGATAATCTCAGAAACGGCTGATCCGATTTGAATGCGGTTTTCACTGATGTATTGGGGTTGACATTTAGTGTTTATTTAATTAAAATCGGTTCATAAATAAAACGGTTGTAGGACGAGGACGGGGAGGCGGTACAAAGTTCGCCGGGCTAGATACTTATAAATTACATTATATGGTTACGTGAAACCGATTACGATGCCTAACGCTGCTTTGTTTCATATCCAGAACCTAGGAAAGAGAGATATAGTCGTTACTTGTACGTTTTCAAATTCTCATATTATAATTTGTTGCACTCCGGAGTTTTAAGTATTGCGTTAAATCTCCTGAAAATTAATACAATTTTCGAGCTGAAACACAAATTTTCCACAGGTCAGTATAGAATCTCTCATAGCGTAGTGACCCCACACATCGAGCCACCACGAGACAAACATGCTTTGCCAGGACCTGGAGCGTATACTCCGGACACCAGGACTCGATACAAACGACCACCAGCGTACAGCGTTAGAGCAGCAGCAAAACCGCATTACGAACCCTGGGACCAGTGGACCCCGCCACCCAACATGTATTGTCCAGCACCATCAGGAAAGTAAGAGACTTTTGCGCTTATAAAAACCTATATGGAAATTAAAAAATTAAGCACACACTTTTCAGTCCCATCATCAGACCAGCTCAATGATACCATAATATTGTATTGTCATCTAATCTTCATATAATTGCCAAGTTTCATGATGATACAACAATTAGAAGTGCGTATAATTCAGATTCTTAGATTTAAGTTCATAGTTACAGGTCGACCTAATAAAAGCGTGTTAAAAAGATTAAGTTTGGTTGAACGGGTCGTTTTAGTATTATGTAATTTGTCGTACGAAGTGTTAAACGATCACAAGTATGCACGGATGTTCAAAAATTATATTCGTTCTAATAATGCTTTGAAATGCTTATATTAATAATCATGTTTTACGACATTCGGAATTAAGATTACAGGATTACTAAGATTACAGGATTCGAGGTTCATTTAAAATAATTTATTTCAGCGTTTCATTTAGATAATATTTAATTACCTGCCTATGTTATTATTATTTAAGGACTGAATGAGAGTTTATATATGAGTTTATAACTTTTATTCATATTATATTATTGTTTTAGAGTATATAACCTATATGAGTGTAGTATATACGTAACCCTACGTACGTACGTACGTATTCAACGTATAAAGTTAAAAAACAGGTTTAATTGGTAAGCCGTTAAACGTTTTATTTTATGTATTTCGAATTACGGCAATAAACGCCATGTTTGAAAAACATAAATTATTTTGAACAATTGTCTGTTAACTGTCAAGCAGTCGTTATGAATTGAGTAAGTAAGATAAAAAATGGCGAATTGAAGTGACAGAATGAGTCCATCGTTTTATTAACAACCAGTTCTATCTATCTGCCTACTTGTATGCATGCCTCTCTAAAACTTGATAGATTGAAATAAGACTTTCTTCTAAGTTATATATTATATGTGTATAGGTACAGTTTGTCATCAGCAGATGAAATCAAAAATATCGCCATTAAAATAAAATATCAATTATGTATAATGACTCGCTAATTTTATTAAATATATAGGTACATTTTCTATACGATATATAATATATACTATGATATATATTATCACAACGTTTTAATCGGGGCATAACACGGTTGAGAGCTAGTGAAGGAATAATTATGCAATCTACAAACTTATTAACACTTCGAAACAACCGTGTATATCTATCGAATACTAATTGTCTGTTATTACTTACCAACAAACGTTGTCTTTGTTGGGCAAGGTTCGAATTCCAGTACATTAGAAGTATTTGGTACTTAATGGAATACTGCTTAAACATAGAATAAGCGTCTTCTAATAGATATTGCACAAATTAGCGCCTGTTTATTTATCTTCACTTTGCGTTCAAATGAGCATTGGTATGATTTTTGTCACAGAATATTTCGAGAAAAGTCGAAAAACTGACTTACTTTTCTACGAAAATAATTCATACCTGCGTATTGATTTACTTTTACCAACTCTAGATTTTCAGTCTTACCTGTGGGTGGGCACAGTGTTAATAACCTCGTCCTTGAATATACTTTCAGGCAAGCACCGGCATATACGTTTGGATGTATGGTAAAAGCCTTGAAATCTCAAGAACGGTCAGATATACCAGGCCCGGGGCAACACAACCCTAGGTTTGAATACGTCGGCAAAAGCAAGCCTGCGTTCTCTTTTGGGACTCCGTTTAAGCCTTTGAAACCGCCACAAATTCCTGCCCCTAACACTTACTGCGAGAAAAAGGTAATCAATTAACGCTTCTTACACTTTATGAATGAACCCACAACATAATTAAGAATGTAATTACTACTTTAAAAGGGTTTAAAATTTTTCATGGTTTCGTGGTGGAATATAAGCATGTCATAGTGTTTCGAGTCGTTTTATCTTAATAATCAGGAATGTACTCGTATGTATGTATGTACATTTACTTGATGTTTTGATCAAAAAAATATCTTAAGTTACCTTAATCAGTTTTGAGTTTGTAACTAATCCTATTTAGGATTATTAGGGGTTTAGACGAGAGAATCGCCGTCTGGTTTAGTATCGAATAAAATGAAACTCAAAGTATCAAAGTGCCGAATTGTGAGAATTTAAGTGAAAATTAACATCTGCTCGTTTATTAGACACACTAAATTACAAAACGCCTCCAATGATACTATATTGTTCCTATATACTCGTATTTCTCAAGTACTAAAATAAATTAGAACAACCAAATATTCCGTCTTGGAGGGATATTAAGTGATTCTTGCCGCTATATTTCTTGAGAAAGTACTCCAAAATTAATTTGGTACGAGTACATCACTGTAATAACTATGGTCGCTTCATAATTAAAAGAATATATCGATATCTGTAATATATATAAATAATCGAACAAGCCTAAAATATACCCATTTATATATCCTCTTTACTAGTTTATATTGTGAACAAACATTTAACAGACCTATTAACAGTGACTAAAATAAGTAACTAAAGTAACTAAAATCACCCTAGGGTAGGTCAAGTAAGTCTTCATAAAGTTATTTCTTTATGAAGATATTTTACATAAATGTACACAGATACAATGTTGATATAGGTATGTATATTTTAGAAGAAGTCGGTAATTTACCCACTGCTTCTTGGTAAGTATTATAGAAAGTAGCAAAATGATAAGTTGTTCTTTAACGATTTTGACTTCCCCTTTTTTTAAAAACGGGGAGGTCTGTAATATATTTTTATTTGTATATGTGCACACATATACAAATAAAAATGGGGAAGTCTGAAAATACGTAGTAACAAGTTAATGCACACGCATTAACTTGTTACTACGTATTTTTCCAATGAAGGAAAGTTGAATCAACTAACCTATTATCCGAACCTCCTAATAAGAATAATAAGAAGAGCTTTAAGTCTATCAATTGACACTTAGCCTTTTAGGTGGACTTTGGTCTAATCTCTTTTATCCTAAGAACGTCCGGGCCTAATCGGGAAATTCGAGACCTTCTGAACGCTTCTGTACTGAACAAGCAGATACACTAGTAATTAAAAAAAAAAGTTCTGTATACCAATTATCTGATTTAATTGCATTTGTCCAACATTTCTATGCTATTGCTATGCGTCGTAGTAAAACTTCACGAACTTGTCGGAATTGTAGAAATGCGCTAACTTGTTCTCGACACCTTTTCGTAAGTTTAATGTGCATTAAGCGACATCCAGATAGAAATGCTGTTTAAATTCATAAATGAATTATTGATGTCGTATTATTATTACAAGAGTGCTGGGAGTTGGCCGCCGGCTTTTTTCTGCCGGTCTACCACGGCCTGAGGACCTGAAGGCGTTAAAGGCCGATGACCACTGACTAATGGAAATATAATATGACGTTCATTGAGTGTCCTTGTATATTAATAAATATACCGTATAATGAGTAAAACATTTTATTCTTGATTCTGGATTCACAATCTCAACACACCTTTTCTTCGACCTATCTTGTATCACACTCCATAATATTTTCACCTATTTAATTTTTACAGTTCAAGTACCTGAAACGAACAATACCAGCCCTATCTTTTGGTATTCGCCACTCGCCTCATATTGGAAAACAAGAAGAGTTCATCAAGCCTTCGTATTTGGAGCTGAATGTAATAAAAGGCTAACTGAAGATGTTTGTAATTAATATAATTTACTTGCTTTATAATATTATAATGTTAGTAAAACTAAATGTTTTCTTGAT
>DWNJ01001518.1:0-11912 GCA_018250275.1 Udranomia eurus
AAGACAGTTTCAATATCACAATTATTGAAAACAAATGACATGTGTACATATTCAAAAAGAGGCAGCCATATTTTAACTTCAGCCATATTTTGAAAAAAGTTTGGTCACGATTAGTTAACGTTTATTAGTTTAGTAGGCCTTAGAATATTGTGGCAAATAAGGTGTATTATAGGCATTTAATGCTTTTCTTTTTCCAAAACAAATTCTTGGGTTGGGATGTTTTATTCCATTCATCGTATTCGCCAGACCTTGCACCCTCGGATTTCCACCTTTTCTCATCATTACCAAATTCTTTTCATGGAAAAAATTTCAACTCTATGGTTGCGATAAAAACCCTAAAGGTTCTAAATTCTCAAGCTGCATGAAAGATGGAGAAAGGTTATGGATCACCAACATTCGGACCTATATAATTTAATAAATGTATACCAATTTTGAATTTTCCAACAAAATCGGCACAAACTTTCCGTACAACTTAATATAAGTATGTAGATTTGCTGTGATTTATGTGGCTACAAAGATGGACAGCCAGAATATTTGACGTAATTAGCATTTTCATATTATTGTTAGTATGGACCTTTAAAACCACAAAATTCTAATAAAATTAATATAGATTAATTCTTGATTCAAATTTTCATAACCATAGATTCACTAGGTATTTTCGATCGTACAATAGGTAATTTTGACATTAGAGTAATAACATAAAATAGGGGAATCATATTTATTGCAATAATTTTAAAAATCATAGCTATATTTACTCCTATAATATTAACAGTAAAATGTGTTTTATAAACATCTATTTGCAGGCGGCTTATCTCAGCAAGTGACCTGTGTCTTTTGTACAGGCTTTGACCCCATCTTATCTTTGCACACCAAACCTAGTTAAATATACTCTATGTTTCCTCCTTTAACACTCCCTTTTAAGTTAATAAAGTAAATAACACATACTACATACAAAAATCAAGATGTTAGTGTAAAATTGTATTCAATGGTATTATTTTTAAGACAAGTTATTTCATAACGACCGTGTTTACATAGCATGAATTACTATGCAATGAAGTAACAACAACACATTTGCTTCATACATATTTCCAACTATGTTATTCAAAAACATAAAATTACACTTACCTATAAGCCAATGTCATGCATTTAAATAATTTTGTGAGAGATATCTCAATAGAAAGTTGTTGATGTTGTTTACTTTCTTCTTTGTCAGAAAGAGGGAATGTTTCTGCCACCCCTGGTACGGTGTACGTGGCCACAACCGACGTTTTTTGAACATTTTGTTCTTCATCTGGGATTGGGACAGCCAAATCGTCATATTCATCTTGTTCTTCAGCCTCAAAATGCGACACCATGAAGTGCCCAGAATGTATGGTCTCCTTGCCTGGGCGAGTCGGTGGTTTTTCTACATGAGTCATTGTTTTATTTCGACAATGACTGAAATCAGTGATCCGTTGAAGGATGATGGGTATATTAATTTGTTTCAAGGTATATCAACTTTTGGATTTAGCCATATTTTCACTTATCACTCACATTGTTTTTTTCCATGTGTGTGACATTTTTCTTGTGATGTTACTATAAATTGACAACTGATGAAAAGCCATAGATACAATTTATTTCAATGCTTTGCATAGATAAAACAGAGATCTCATATTATTATTTTACCAACATCAAGTAGTGCTTAATCCACGTGTAAAAGAAAAGTTTCTATCTGACAGAAAATAATATCATATATTATATCCTTCACTTCTATATCATATTTTTTTTATAAAAGATTAACGCGCCCTATTCATTATGCATCTTGCTATATAGCCCGCCAGGTCATGCACTATTTCCGATGCGGAACGATAGTGATTAGGCTCGACGCTTATTATTAATCGACCTTGAGTGGACGTACAGTCGGAATGGATAATAGAGTGCTTAAATTTCACCATGAATTACCTAATAGTAAATGTAATAGATAGTGCTCATCATAGATTTCTTATTTGCTTCAGGCTTCTGTTTGTAGCCTGTGGTATTAAACGAATTAGATGTCAGTGTCATGTGTCATGCCTTATTTTATTTGTCAATTTTGTCCCGCGCTTGGCTGTCTTACTTAAATATTTTCAAATAAATTACGAAATATTTTAAATGAAATTGTTTTCAATTTGTTAACCACTTATTAGCCTATTTTTTTCCATATTGTTTGTGATATTTTTGCCCTTTGATCGTGATTTTCATATGTTACGGGTGTTGAAATATATATTGAACAACGCAGCAGGGCGGTTCATAATTATACTTAGTATAAACAAATTCGATGATGAGTTCCTCTAAGACTTGTTTATCTCCAACGTATAAAAATTTAAAAACTAAGCATAAACATTCTCCAAAAGAGTTGAAGGATAAACTGCGAAAGGTATGGCAAATTTTTATGACTTAATATTAATATGTTTAAGAAAAGTGAACACTAGAACACTAAAATGAATGAATGTATAAATTTAGTTAATTAATTAGTTATGTCTCACCATATAGATTCCAAATTAAGTCAGCCATTGTTCACTTTTGTTACTCTGCGGAACAAGCTAACCTACTGTTTCAAATTCCTGTTATTTAAAAAACACGTAGTAGATTAATTAAGGTGAATCAAGTCATAAGCATTGTAATAAAACTATATGATATATTCTATCCTATATCCTGTGTTATTACCATAATATCAATTGTAAAACCATTCAATTATGAAACTTTAAATCACTTAATATCACAAAACTACATTTATTTCAGGACTTTAAAAACAAAGTGCAGAGTTGTCGAGATCAGTTATTAAACAAGTTCAGGGGAAACACAATTGGACCTGATATCCAAAATACATTGAGAGAAATATATAAAGAGACATATAATTTTTCAGACCAGGTTTTAATTGATGATGAAGAAAGTGATGTACTGGAAGAAATTAAAAATGAACTCATCCAAGAAGAACTTGAATGTTAAGTATTTCACAAATATATATATATATGCCTTGCCCAGCAACAATATCTTGCCATGCATTATATATATAACTCTTTACAGGTGGCTAGAGGAATATGATAAATCACACATTGAGGTCGATTGGTCTTTATTGCAACAAGAGGAAAATGTCATATGCCCCATATGCCAAAAGACTAATTTTAGTCTTGATAATTGTGACATTCTTTGTTCCAACTGTAAAATTGTAATTAAAACAGAGAAATCCTTGTTAGATACAAAGAAAGCTATTTTGGATACTGTAGAAAAACATAGCAGTTTCTGCAACAATGAACCACAATTTACAGCGGTTACTGAAACAAATAATACTCATATATATCTTATATGTGATAGTTGTTCAGATATGCAGTTGGTTGTGTGATTTTCTTTTGATTTATATTAATTTTAGTATACAAAGTATTTGATTTTATATTATTGTTTACTTTTTTATTCATTAAATTGTCAGTATTAACAATATTTGCAATTTAGAAATAAACATAGTTTTATTATTAACATAAGATACCAGAATCGAATAAATTCTCAAATTTCTGGTTACATAATTTATGTTTGTTATAAATGAAAGGTATAAATATTTATGTATATAAATCTTTACTAAACTTGATTAAAACCAAAGACATAGTAAGAGATACACCGATAGATATCAATACTTTCGTAAGAAATCCGCATCAACCAATTATTGTGGGACAATAAGCATGGTATTAAAAAATTAAGTAATGGGAATAGACTATTCATATTTGCCTCGATTGGGAACTATGCCTAGTGTTGATACTGTATAGCATTGACAAAAAAGCTATCGATATACCACATTGACAAATATTTATTCTAAAATCGAAAGCATGTATCAAATAATTATATTTTTCATGTTGTTTACCCTTAAAAATGGTTCATATTTGTATTTTTATCCATATTTTAATTATTATATAACATAAAAAAACCGTGGTATTCAATTCTTTAAATTCTGTCTGTGGTACAAAATTTATTGATTATGCAAATTATTATAAATTATTAACTTCATTCCATATTTTTATAATTTACGGCTCTATAGGAGATCTAAAATAAAATTGTGTAATTCAGTTATATAAGTTAATAACAAATTTTTATGTTCATGTTAAATATATATGTGTATGTATATAGGTTACATCTGATTATTTGTTATGACCATACCATGAACAGTAATATTATGCAATATGTATTTATAAATATAACGACTTATATATATCTAATATTATATATCTAACGACACATGTATTTTAAAAAAACCTACATAACATATTTTTAAAAATTCTAAACAAAGTCTATAGATACTGTCGATTTTTTAAAAGTTTTACATATTTTAAAAGTTTTCATAACCTACTTATCCTTTATAATCAGTTTCTCGTTTGAAAAGTCCATCTGACATTTGAATGGAAAGCTCGTGAAATATTTTCATTTTGCTTCCGTTACAAATTTCGCAAATGGGTCGACGGAGAGCGCATTCACAATTTTTCTGTCACATCTTTAAATTTTAATGATAAAACTTTTTACTCTTATAATTTGGTCTTAATTTTTTATAATGTTAGTGTGTCTTAGTTAAAATATTTTGTATGATTTATTTCGTTTATTTATGATTATATTTTATAATAAATGATTTTTTTTATTATTTAATCAACCATAACACTGGAAGCGTAACAAAAACAACCCTTCATAAAACTATGCCTGTATGTTGGTAAACTTTAATCTTAGACTAAATGAAAACTTTTCAAAATAGTCCTATCTAAATTATTACAATATAAATATGTAGTATTTATAATTTATATGTAATTATAATACTTTTGTTCATGGAACATTTAATGACTTCTGCTGCTGCCCACAGGTCTGCCCATTCAAAAATAATATTGCAACAGAATTTTAATAGAAAGAAGCCGCTGAGGGTAGTATATAAAGATTTTTTTTTCAATAGATTAAAATATAATTTTAAAGTAAAAATGTACATTGTAAACAACTAACTCCATAACATTTCTGATATTATAATAAGTATCAAAAGGTCAAGTGGTTCTTGAGTTAAATAGTTGCTAAGTAGAATGAAAATTACTAGGACGGGTTTTAAAAGAGATAGCTGATTCTATGCGAATAACGATGGTCTCTCTTGACCTGTTAAGCGAATGTTTGAAGGCAGTACTTAATGAAAATATAAAAAATATTTTTACTCAATTTTTAAATTACATTGCGCAAGTTGTTTTAAATAACTGTACTTCTGTTAATTCCAAGGGTTGGATTGGACATTTGGCCTATGATAGTTTTTTCCACGATTTCAGTCAAATACATAACTAAACATATGAACTATATATGCCGAGTCTATATTTCATAAGTTTTGTATACATGTATCAGTAAGAAATTAAAAGTTTTATTGAACATATTAAATGTGCTACACGTTCCTGTGATATGTACTTACTTTTTATATGTTTCTGGATGGCTCATTTTGAGTCAATATAAACTTTTAAAGTCGTATGGAGCACGTACAACTAATTAAATTACAATAAAATTATATGAATATAAAAAATATATAGGTAAACGTAACGTAAGTTTTGCATATTAATTCTTTCGGAAGATTTGCTTTATTTTTAATATGTCCCATATGTAGTCCTATAAGCTTCTGTATATTTTTATGTCAGACTTCCCATTATAATCCGTTAAGCACTTCGAAAAATAGGGTCATAAAATATACAAGGCATGTTTTGGTACCTATAAATAATTTTATTTTGTGAAAAAAACATTTGAACCCTTTATTTATCACATAACAATGACATCACCTAACCTCAAAGAAGAAATAAATTCTGAGGTCGTATGTAGATGGAACGCTCCTTCCGGGGACTTTGATGGAAAGCTCTCATTTGTCTGACAGTTACTCTCATTGGACGGTCTCAATTACGAACCATTCGCGCGATATAACCTGAATAACTTGACTAGTATTTTTTTGTATAATTTTGAGGAAGCAAACGGGCACGCAGTCCACCTGATGGTAATGTAGGATCGATGTTTTCTTAGATCGCGTACAAAGTGCATTGTGCATTTGTGCCCTGAGGATGTAAAATTCTGTAAATTGGAATGCCTCCGTAAAGTGCGTTTCCCGTACACGAGTCTTCAAGAACTCTGGAGCACGAACACTGTTTTTATAAAGCAGAAATAGGTGTTGCGTTGGTGTATTCGGAGTCGAACTGTAAAAGGTAACCTTGGAAATGTATATAGGATCAGATTTTCTCTTATCTAATAACTTTTCGGTACGAGATTATTGCATAATATTTTCACGTTAAGCTTACAAACGCGTCATCGGTGGTTGTTTTATTATTTGTATTTTATTATCAAGTTGTATAGAGTATACGGGGATAGACATAAAAATTTAAGTATTGGGACAGTTCTCGTCTGGTAGCAGGTCATTCGTGTCTAACTTTATAGTTCATGGTTACGTCTCGTAGTAATAAAACTTGTTTTATTGGTCGCAATAAAAGATGAAGTGCCATTGATTATGTGTTACCATCGAATAAGAAATCTAGCTAAAAACTGACCTTTGCCCTAAATTATATTTTTGTTATAGTTACGTACGCATTAACTTAAAAAAGTCCAGTTTTGTATAAAATTGTATCTAAAATTAAAATTTTGAATATACGAGTATGTATATTTAAAAACAAATATTTTTTATTCATTTTATTTTTATTATAAATTAAGATGTTTCATACTCCTAATCAAATCTTCACATTAGGATTTCATGTGGGGTGGGTGTTACACACAATGACAATAAAAAAAAATATATATATAAACACCCAGACCACAGAAATTGAAACTTATCATGTAAATACATTTCTATGTAAACATCTTCGCTGGGAATCGAACTGGCGACCAGCATGGTACCCATTTCGCCACACCGGTAGTCTTTTGTTAAAATGCCTTTCAGAAACATGTGATTTTATAGTATTTGAACAACCCAAATTGCACATGAAAAAGCACATGTAGAACGATGTGTGTAAACGGATGCTCACAAAATGCTATTGTTGAGAAGATCTCATTGTTGTTCGTACTATTTTCGACTTCACTACGGACGCAGTGCTGGTTAATTACGTAAATTAGTAGCATTCCTAGCACTCCATCTAACTTTATAATGAGGACTATCATACCGCCACAATCTAGTTCGTTCAAGGGATCATCCTTTTAACTGAGAAATGTAATGAACTAAATTATGTAATAGCACTGTAACGCTAGCGAATCATGCTTCATTAAAAACTATATTATTGCATACTGATTGCATTGCTCCAGTTACCTCAGATTTGGGGCTTTTTGGGGCAGAATTTCTGCGAGAGAGTTACCGATATGAACAGAATTTCAAGTAAATTTTCACCTTTTCTTTCAAAATTTAGGAAATGTCCCTCAGCCTCTGTCTGACTGTTTCATTTTTTGCTTTTTGATTTTGCTGCAGTTTTCACTGTTGTTTAGACAATTTAT
This sequence comes from Udranomia eurus, assembly GCA_018250275.1. NCBI lineage: Eukaryota > Metazoa > Arthropoda > Insecta > Lepidoptera > Hesperiidae > Udranomia > Udranomia eurus. Next base: position 7,474 of record DWNJ01001518.1, read on the forward strand.
TCCCGCATGTATTACATATACAAAACATTCTAATTAAGTATTTGTATAACAGAGAAAATTCCATATTTTGTACTGAAGCCGTCGAGAAAACGATTTACGAGAGCTTAAATTGCAAGTGCTGGTCACTACACCGTATGAGATACATCAAAATAATATACCACAGAAATGTCCCCGATATATATCTGTCTACTAAGGTTGACCCACAGTAACCATTTCTATCTATAGAGGTGCACTGCGTCAGCTAGTTATATGTATAAAAAATCCACTCACCGGGTATTGCATACACCAGAGTAAAACTGAAGGTCCCAAATTGTTTTCTATTCTCTTGACTTGGCCAATCTTCTGTACAGAAGTGGACATCTTTTGTTTCTAACTGGAATAAAAATAATCGAATTAATATAAAAATTGTAATGTAAAATGAAACTTTGTAATTATTAAAACTGATTGGTTTAAATTGGATTAAAAATGTTTGCTACTACTAAAATAATTAGATAAGATTTATATTGAATAATATACATACCGACAAATCTTTGTATCCCTTAGATATAATAGGCACGGATTCCCTCCGGACTGTTGCCACCATCAGTAAAGGTAGGAAGATGATTAGAGCCGCGAACCACAGCAGAGCTAGCAGCATCAGAGCCTGTCGTCTCCCAGGGGGTCGGAGACGAGGTTCTGGGGATATTGACAGCCAGCGGTCCACAGACATGGCTGTAAGTGTGAATACGCTCGCTGCAACTGCTACACCTGGGGCAAAAAAATCAAGATTTATGCGTAGTCTTGAGGTAGTGGCCAAAGGGCGGACGTGGTACTGAATCTGTTACAACTGATCAAGTCTATCTAAATCCACATACTATGAAATGTCTCTATGATCCAATAGTGACCTTTTATGTAGCAAAATCGAAATCTGAAATAACAGTATATTTTTTAGCGAATGTAAACTTGGCCAAGAAGCAGACAGGTGCTTGGTGATTGATCACCGGCTCATATGCCATTTCTGTAGCATCACACTTTTATGCGCTATGCTTCAAAAGTCCTGTGTCATAGCGCTCAAATGTATATAGCATGCTTTGTATGTACGGGTATATCGATAGAGCGAAAAAATATTTATGTTCAAATAAGTCACACCAGGAAGAATGATAGACCGCAGTTGAGAAGTTAATAGGGCAATATGACTATATGGATTTCCCTTAACGATCGCCACACTTCGGTAGCCCACGCACGCGTAAAATACCACTTAGTAAGGCAAAATTGTTTCTTGACGATCCTTGTGTGGGATGCAAGAATTATATCTGAATTTTCCCAAATTTTCTTCACAAACATATTATATCGGAAACACTGCCTGTAGTGTCACATGATACAAGTGTCTTGCCTGTTGTATAAAATAAAAAAACAAAGCAAAAAATAACTTTTATTTTCTAAACTATATACTCGTATCTACTCGTATATGTCATATTCTTGCTCTAATACGCACTTTTTTCCATTCTATATCCTCTTCTGTGTAAACAGCGACACAATAATTATACTGGTATAAACAAAACCGTTTGAAAGTAAGGTGTTTGTCAAAATAAATGTATTCAATTGTTGGTCTTGTATGTAAATGTCATCATATAAATGGGGCCTAACTGAATTTAATTTAACTAATGACAGCGCATATCATAGCTCGGTGGATCGTGTGAATTATACCCTAGGTTGACAAAGGTATGTCAAAAGCTCTTTCACGCTGAGAGCAATACGTCACGGCGGACGGCCATTCTAGATTGCTATCGGTTAATTATGTAGTAATCTATATGGATAGGACGGAGTCCACATAATGGTTTGGAAACATTGACAACCTCTCTGTAACTATTATTATAAGTCAATATAATTTAATTTGGAATTAATGATTCATTTGCATAAATTGAGGTTGGTATTTAATTATGTCTAGTACTAGGTCTTTAATTATAGGCTTACTCACAATTTACCAACTTGGTGATATGTAAAATTCTATAGGTACATTTATATCGTAAACAATGATTATTAATTTGGAAATTATCAAATTATATTTACAATGTTAATGTTATCTAATATTAAATTATAAAATATGAATTGTCTATATTTATTACATAGAACATTTTATAAGTCATCCGTGTCAAAGCGTTAAGATAAGAGAAACAATCACAATATTATAACTATTAATTACATTTTTTAATTATGATAGAAAGGATTTTACACTGAATAAACATTTCTGAATGAGCCATTCGAGTAATTGATTTTTAGATTTTGGAAAAGGCAAGTTTTTGAGATCTTCGGGGATTTTAGTTGTAGATTTTTATACACATATCTATGATAAGAAGATTTGGATCTCAATTTCGTTTTACTTGGCGGTAACCTCACTCTATCCATATATCTTTGAAAGTTAATCACACCTTCTGTCTGTTGTTTTGTATATAGAACGAAGGCATCACTTTTGCGCTATAAAATCTCTATTATTTAAAGCTCTAAGCTATTTATAATAACTGAATTTCACACAATGTAAGCATGATATGCTTATAGGGGGGAATCTTTATTGTGTAGTTTTGGTGTTCGCCATAGAGGATATATTTATATAGTTTTGAACTCACTTTATTAATATGTTATTTCCATGTGCATTTATTATCTGTGGTAATTCCTAAAAGGTAGTAGAGTTCGTTTCAGTGAATGGTTAAGATTAACTTTTGTTGAATTTTCATTTCCAAATTGAATATATTTTGTTTCTTTCCATATTTACTTTTAAGTTATTATTTGCAAACCATCCTAAGATGCTATGAATTGTGTGATTAATTTGGTTATTGTAATTATTTGGTTTTCCTGTATAATCCTGTATCATCCGATTTTCCTGGTATAATTGATGATTGATGTGGCGTTAATGTACAGTATAAAGAAAAGGGGTCCTAGAATACTTCCTTGATGAAGTGGACTGGATTTCTACCTTGATTCTTTACGTACCTCTACTTACCATAATTTGTATCAATACAGATTATTCTTATTATTATATACATTTTCGTTCACTACGTGACTAACAAGCAACCAAAGATAAAGTTTCTTTAACTCTCAAGTTTAGAAGAATACCTATCCTAAGCGCAAACTTCGACGTGAAATTCTTGAGGTTAAGTCTATGTAATGAACAAAATTGAGTTTCAGTGTTCCACCTTTGATAATTTCAGTTGAATTTTGTAAAGTTTAGTCAGCATCAGGTAATTTTACTACAACTTGTCTGGTTGTAGATTTTCTGAAGGTTTCATTTCGTTTCGATGTCAAAAAAAGAACAACGTTGACCAAGTGCTCGCTAGAATAGTGTTTAACTATGAATAACTCACAGAATGTAGAATTCTTACCATATATCTCACATACCAATATACAAAATATTACCTGAGCATTATTACGAATATTCTCAGGCCCATTCAGATGCAGTGACATTCGAGGATGGACACTGAATGCTACTAATACTAATCATGTATGCTGGCTTAACATTGCCAGTATACATTTCTATTTCATTTGCGTGTTACGATCTAACGGATCAATTTAAAAAATACACAAAATATGTCTTACAATCTGACTCGGACGCACACCACGCAATAATAATAATAATTTATTTATTTCATAAATTAATACAATTTTAGTGCACGATAATATTAGATGTAGAGTAACATTATAGTAAAATGCATTAAAGCAATGTTATGAAACTTACCACCGGGCAACGATTGCAAAAATACTCCAATATTTATATTGAAATATTATCTATCGAGAACCCGATCAGATAACTTATTTATCAATCTACCCGAAGAGCGACCACTGAATATTCGATTACAGACATTTTATAAAACAAAGAAATAAAAGTGATACGGATGTAGATCTGTTCATTGAATTCCTCTGTATCGTATGTATATGACCTTCGCGAAATATCGCCCACCATATTTACATATTATTGCTCGCTCCAAAGAAAAAAGCAAGCCAATAGATAACCAGCTAATTTTAGTTCCACTTTATAGTTATGAATGAAACACGCCTTTTTTCATTATTAGTGACTAGTAGAGCGTCTAATAGGTGTTTTGCAAATCAGTCACATATAATATGAATATATTAGATTATACGAAAATTTGGTTTGAATATTACTCATAATCATGAATATATCTATATATCATCTTGAATAAGTTATTTTTTACAAGCTTTTATTTAATTTGCAATGTATGTACGTTTGTCCAGGTGGTATTTTGCAACTGAATTTAACTCCGTTATATTTAACAAATTGAGCTGAAATCTAATAATTAATGTATGCATGCAAACGTGACGTCATTCTAATTCCAATATGGCGGATCATCCAAGATGGCGAACTAGTTATTTTTTCTGCACTACCACAGTATGGGTATCAAATGAAAGGCAATTAAATAGAAGTTTGTTTTTAAAAAGTTTTTTTTACT